>JACEIK010007373.1:32371-63277 GCA_018107945.1 Datura stramonium | reverse complement strand
GCTTGATAGTTAGCTGAATTGGTCCAGTCCCTGTGGGTTCGACATTCCGGTTCTTAAAAAGAGCCACTATATTACTTGCATGACCCGTACACTTGCGGGAAGAGTCGTCAGTAGACTCGGGGCATGACAAGATTGTAACATGGTAGAAGGAGCCCCGAGAGACTCCAAGTTGACCCATGGCATGAACATTCATCAAACTTCCCAACACTTAAAGCGGAATACTGAACATACGATATAGCGGCAACATAAACGTAACATAACATAGCATGATAAACGGAACGTACTAGAATTACTTATCAGCTAAGTACTACAATTAGTATGAAAGCCTCTATCATATCAGATGGGTTGATGGGACAACATCCCCAACTAACCTGGCAAAATTGAAACAAAATAAACATCACTGTCTGAACTTATTGACCTCGGAACATGAGGACTTACCAAGAGGGCTGATAGCTAACTCTAAAAGGGACTACTGATGGGGATGAGACTGAGAGTCGGGTCCTGTATCATTAAAATGAGACAACATAGAAAGTATGTGGTCAGTACGTGAAATGTACCGAGTATACAAGGTAAGTAAAACAAACATTTAAAGTATATAAAAACTCATAAATGATCATAAGAGTAGGACAACATGCTCACAATATAAATAGCATACGATAACATAAGGCTCAAGGTTTTCAAAACATTAGTAATTCAGTCGTAATCATAATCATAAGATAAAAGCTTTATTGACATTACTTGAGCCAATATACATAATCATAAACATGCATAAATCATGAGGAACGGTGGGAGATTCTCATAACCGACATACCCCATACGAGCACACATGGAGCCCGACCTGTAACCCTAGTTAGGAGGGCGTTCATACCTTGCCAAGGGTAGAACCATTAAAGGCGTACTATTACCATGAAAAGGGCCCATTAGGGCAAGGGGACACTCACAAGGGAGGTCTCATCATGTCCTATGGTGGCACGTAGTTATGAGATTCGGGAATCCCCGAATATACTCGATGTTAAATACTACTCCTAAAAAATATATAGTGCTCATAGTTTAATATGCATGAGATTCATGGGCTAGTTAAATCATGGTAATGATAAACATGCTTGTAAATTCGTGAACTAACCATGACGGTAAGGCCCGTGAGTCGGCAAAAAACATAATAAGTAAATCATGGGATTCATGCATACTTGTAGATCATACATAAAGTTTTCAAATCATCAAATCATAATGGGTATCTGAATAAATCCATATTTCAAATCATATATAATGATGGGTTTATGAATATCAACAATTTAAGTAAAGATCATAACTCGATTCATCATAGAACATGCCTAATTTAGCCTTAATTTGGTAGAAGTTTAAATCAATAATTTTATAATAAAAATAGTTGTAGAATCTGATCATATTTCAGAAATATAATATAAATCGCAAAAGAAAATAATCCATTAATAGATTATTAGAATCCCACAAGATTGAAGTTAAATCCCTTAAGATTTTTGATAAAATTACATGAATTTGGAGAGATTGGAGATGGGTATGAACGAAAACACTCATTCATTACCCTACATACCTAGGTAAGATCAAGTCTCACCACTCCTTTAAAGCCCAAAGAGAAATTGATGAAGAACACCTTGAAGACTAACTTTATCACCTCTAAACTTTTATAACTTTGCATGCATGAGAATGAATAGTCTAGGAGGGATTAACCTATCTTATTACACTCAGAAAATAACTTAAAACGACGTAGTTTAGGACCTTAGAGCGTAGAAATGACGAAAATACCTTTAATGAAAAACCCTTAGAAATAGGCACTGGTTGAACTAACGGGCGTACCAACTAGTCACTGGAGGATACCAGGACTTGTGGTATCCATCCGTCATCTACATTTCCAAATCCCTGATCTCAGATTGAATCCACAACTCTACAGGATGAGTCATCCTTTCATTCAACTGGTCATTGATTCAATCGTTACTTCCGCCTGCAGATCCTATACTTCTCTTCACAATGAGCCTTACCATGACTCATTATTTCGTCCAATGAGTCGTGCTTGCCTTCCATTAGGTCCACTGAAAAATATTTACATCCCATACAATGACTCATGACCATGACCCATAACATCTCATTACGGGTCATGGAATGACCCATTATATCCCCTAATGCTGAAGTCCAGTACCCACCATAGTTACAAATGATGACTCATTGTTCCCAACAATGAGTCGTTACATCACTCGTTGTTTCCACTGTCACCAGATGTACATTTCCCACGACTGCTTCCAATGGGTCTTTGGTTGGACGAACGATCCGTTGGGTCGTCTGTCCTGCAACATTTTTCCTAGTTTTCAACCAACATTCATTTTTGATCACGGGTCTAATCTTAGGTACTTTCGGGGTATTACACATGAAATCATATCAACTCTATCTTTATGCTTCAAGATGTCCTATCGTGTCCTATCAGAGGCATAAAACTCCCATACCAACTTGGGAAAATAAGGATTTAAGGGCATTTTGAAAGGCTCCCTATCGCGAATTTGAAATTGATCATAAGTGTTTTGAAAGTCATCCTTGAAGGAGTCAACCTAAAATCAAGCTTCTGTATTTATAGAAATTTCTCCTTACACTAGACATAATAATTCTTCATATTATTGATCCCAAAGCGAAGTTGATCAATTTTCTTATCCTCATCGGATTCTGCTCCTGGAGCTATTACATCACTTATTAGTGTTTTCCCATTGCTACATTGTCGAAAGGTGGACATGATGCTGCAAAGAAATTTTAGTGCCACATGCTACTCCTTTTGGAGTTTGAATAATATAAAAATAAAAGACAGAGCAAACTAATCTAGAAATAAAAATATTAGAATTTTATGAAAACAAGTTGAAACATAAAAATCATATGCTGGTGGACCGGTGTCACAACTGCAAAACGTAGGTATAGACTCGTGAGTCATTGCTGAGCCACTGGTTTGGGTAGATAACTAGGCACAATGACTTTCTATCAGTGTTGCACCAGAGTTTTGCCTGTCTCAACCCGCGAAGCGCAGGTGAAGTGCCGGTACTGGGCAGTGGCTTGAAGACTTGAACCTGGACCTGCGCCTTATCATGTATTTCATCGGTAATGACCGGCGATTCGCGGGTGCAAACTTGTTTTAACATTAATAGCACCATGAACCAGTCAAATCAGAACATACCAATTTCATGTCTTACTCAACTTGCCTCTATATTATGATCAACCCACTTCAAATAGCACACAGAAATAAAAATGATAATTTTCCCTTAAGAATTATGTCACCCGATCTATCATTGAGAAAATTGTGCATGTGAAACACATGGGGTTACTCAGACTTCACCCCCAACTATTATATCAGGCACACCATTTCATAAGCAATTTCTATAAAATAAATACCCTCCCCATCATTGTTCAACTATTCAAACCCCCAACATATCCCCACTATAATAATCATTCAATCAAGAGAGAATCACAAAATGGGAAATGGGTATGAAAACATTCAGATGTAGAATGCTTCATTTCGATACACACATTCTGGACAAGACCCAAATATGAGAAAGCACTTACATACCAATTGAGTTGTGAGTAAAAGTACTTAGATGGGAGCTTGTTTCTTGACTAGCAATGGTGTTCTAAAGAGTGAGAGCTTATTTTTCTAAGAGAGTGTTTGAGTGAGTAGTAGTGAGAAGAAGAGAGTGAGAATGGGGGTTTTATAGGTTGAATAGAGGAAGTGTGATTGGTTTTTGAAAAGGTGGGTGTTAATGGTGGGTTTAATAGAGGGAAGTCGGGAAGGTGGAAACTGTGGAAATGGGGTATTTGGGAAAGTGGAAAGGTTGTGGGGGAGATGAAAAAAAATGGAGAGAGAGGATTTTGGGAAGGTAAGAGAGTTATTTTCACTGATTTTGATATTTTTAAATATCTATGGGTCAGATTGGTCAACAGGTTTGTAAAGTTTTAAAAAAGAACTACATACCTCCACCCGCTCTAGACCTGTGACTGCAGGTGAATACTGGCGTTTAGCCAATTTGAGCATCGGTGACCTCCTTATTGCCCAGTTCATTGTTGTATGGACTACAAAACACTGACGGTTCAGGGGTTGCCACCTGTGTGCTTCCGGTGGGTCGCAGTTCACACTTTTTTTCCTAGGTGTACTTGTTTCAGCCTGTGTGGAACTGGCATTTTGCGGATTGCCACCAGCGACTAGCCGGTTGTTCGCCTGTTCCCTCTTTTTATTCTGAGCCTTCTGCCTTTCTCTTGTGTTGATGCAGCGCTTTGTGCTTGAGAACCTGCGTTTTGTTGGTCTCACGCTACTAGTCTCCTTTTTTCTTTCAAATCCTTATTCATCCAATCTACCTACAAAACAAAAATCAACAAAACATCAAACATAAATAACACTTGGGTTGCCTCCAGAGAAGTGCCTTATTTAATATCGTGGCACGACTAAGGTGTTGTTGCTTCTACGTTTTATCAAGGTATGCAATTTCCACCATGTAGATTTTTTCTGACACTCCTAAGTACTTTATTACTCGTTGATCATTCACTTTGAATCTTAGCGCATCATCTCTTTAAAGTTCGACAGTCTAAAAAATTTGGGACACCATAAAGGGGCCCAATGTCACGACCCGAACGTAGACTTGGATCGTAACATCGGACAAGGAACCCCAAGAAGCCCTAAGTCGGCCCACGGCATAAGCATACATATAACTTCATTCATTATACGTGGAAGAGTAATAACAAGGCATAGAGGAAATGTAAACATAATCATAACATATCGTAACGCAAGGAAATATCTAAACATACACGCAAGCTGAGTACTACATACTGTCTGAAAGCCCCTACTACGTACGATCAACACCCCCAACTAACCCGGAAAAGTACTGAAACATAAAAATAGCATGCATGTCTATCAAACGTCCCTCGAAACATGATGACTCACCAATTAGCTGAAAGTGCAATCTGATTTAACCTAGATATGAGGATGAGCCTAAGAGTGGGACCTGTATCATAAGATGATACAACATAGGAAGTATGCGGTCAGTACGTGGAATGTACTGATTATTCAAGGTAAGTAAAACGTACATCAAAATGGGTGAAAACTCATAAATAGCATAAGAGTAGGACATCATACTCACATAATAAATATCATAACATAATATATCATAGGGCCCAAGGTTTTCAAAACATTCGTAATATAATCAAAATCATAATCATGAGAGGGAAGCCATATTGAACATAACTTGAGCCAATATACATAACTATTAACATGCATAAATCATGAGGAATATTGGGAGATTCTCTTAACCAACATACCTTATATGAGCGTACATGAAGTCCGACTTGTAACCCTAGTCGGGAGGGTGTCTGTACCTTGCTAAGGGTAGGACCATGAAAGTTTGATATCACCATGAAAAAGGCCAATTAGCCCAGGGACAGTCACAAAGGAGGTCCCATCATACCTACGGTGGCATGTGGTTTATGAGATCCGAGGCAGAACCTAGGCCCAACCTACTCGGTGTTCGATACTACTCCCGAAACATATATTGTGCTCATTGTATAACACACATGAATTCATGGGCTAGTTAAATCATGATAATTATTAACATAATCATAAATACGTGGACTAGCCATGACGTAAGGCCCGTGAGTCGGCCAAAAACATAATTCATGAATCATAGGTTTCATGCATACTCATAAATCATACATATAACTCGAAAATCGTCAAATCATAACAGGTAATTGAATAAATTCATATTTCGAATCATAAATCATGTTGGGCTTGTAAATATTATCAATTGAAGAAAAGATCATAAATCGACCTATCATCGATCATGCTTAGATAAGCTTAATTTTATAGAATTTGAAAACGATAATTTTATAAGTAGAGATATGTTGTAAAACCTTATAAAAATCCATAGAATATAATGAGATTCATAAAACATAAAAGCCAACTAGTAAATCATTAGGTTTTCATAGTAAAATGAGATTTCAAAACCCCAATATCTTTTCGATAGATTTTCATAAATTCACAGAGATTGGGCATGGGCGTGAACGAAAGCACCTATTCGTAACCTTACATACTTGAAGATAGCTGAATTGTACTTTCCCTTGAATGCCCAAAAGGAATTGAAGAAGAAAACCTTGAATCACCCTTTGATCACCTCTCTATTCTCTTGAATGCATGAATGCAGACTTAGGATAGTTTTTCCCCTCTAAAACCCACCTTTCATAGGGTACAACGACGTAGTTTAGGATTTAGGAACTTAGAAATTATGAAAAAGCCCTTACTAAATCGCAGAAAATTAACTGTCAGGTAGTCCTAACAGACGACCTAATGAGTCATCCTCACCAGCCACGACTCATTATGTCGATCATCAAGTGCACTTCCTAGCCTAGTCTCCTAGGCTCGTAATGAGTCACATCACAACTCGTCAGGGGTGACCACAACTCGTGGTCACTAGTCATTGGGTACACTGCTTACTTACTTCTCTCCCATCCCACGACTGACCTAACGGCTCGTGGGGCATGACCACTAGTCGTTGTGACACCCGTGGGGTCACTTTTTCTTCAAACTCCCCATCTCCTCACTGGCCTCCCCACGAGTCACCTGACGACTCGTGGGCTGCCCTCATGAGTCGTCCCATGACTCGTCCTGATTCTACAACATCACTTTTACATTTTCCCCATTTCAATTGTCGGGTTCGATCTTTCAGCTCCACGGGTATAACAATATCTCCCCCTTGGGAACATTCATCCTCAAATGTTGGAAACGTGCAAAAAAAACATGTGATTATAATATTTAAATACTGATCATTTACACCAAAAACTAACGAAATGACTACTCCGCTTCATATCACGTAGCTGAACTGAATTCATAAATCACACACACACCCATATACATAAAAGAAACTTGCGTGCATAAACCGGGCATGAAACTAAATGGATTCATAGAGAAAAATTGATGCCTCAAGTCGGAACTGATCCGGTAGAGAATAAATATGGGTATTTAGCCATCATATCGCTTCGTCTTCCCACGTAGCTCCTTCAACATGTTGATTCCTCCACATCACTTAAATTGAAGATAGTTCTTTGTTCCTCAACCTACGAACCTGACGATCCAGTATTTCAACTGGAACTTCCTCATTGCTGAGGCTATCCTTTACATCAACGTTGTCCACCAGGACTACTAAAGCTGGATCTCCCAAAGATTTTTTCAAATGCGACACATGAAACACAAGGTGCACGGATGATAACTCTGAGGTCAAGTCCAGCTCATACGCTACCTTACCAACTCTTCTCATAATCCGGTAGGGACCAATATAATGGGGATTGAGTTTCCCTTTCTTCCCCAACCGCATGACTCCCTTCATGGGAGATACCTTTAGAAATACCCAATCGTCCATCTCGAACTACAAATCTCTCATTTTCACATCAGCATATGACTTTTGACTACTCTGAACGGTTTTCAGCCTATCCCTTATCAGCTGAATCTTCACCGTAGCCTCATAAACCTAATCTGGCCCTATCATAGATGCCTCACCAACCTCAAACCATCTGATGGGCGACCTACATCTCCACCCATTAAGAGCCTCGAACGATAACATCTTGATTCTAGCGTGATAACTGTTATTATAAGCAAACTCGATTAGGGGCAAGTGATCATCCCAACTACCGTTGAGGTCCATATCACATTCTCTCAACAAGTCCTCGAGAGTCTAGATTGTTCATTCCGCTTGGCCATCCGTGTGTGGATGGAAGGCTGTATTGAACTTAACTTGAGTCCTAAGCCCCTTCTGAAAAGACCGAAAAAACTAGGAGGTAAACTGAGTACCTCGGTTCGAAATAATAGACAAGGGCACTTCATGTAGCCGAACCAACTCTCAAATATACAACTTGGCATAATCTTCCGCCAAATCTGTGGTCTTCACGGGTAGGAAATGTGCAACCTTGGTTAATCTATCTACCACCACCCAAATAGAATCATATTGTTGGCGAGTACGAGGTAGGCCTGTAATGAAATCCATATTAATCTCTTCCCACTTCCAACTGGGAATTCTAATATCCTGAAGTACGCCTCTGGGCCTTTGATGCTCAACCTTCACTTGCTGACAGTTCAGGCATGTGGCTACGAATTCTGCAATATTCTTCTTGATTCCATCCCACGAATAGATTTCTCATAAGTCACGATACATCTTGGTGGCACCTAGATGGATAGAATACCTGGAGCCATGGGCCTCATGAAATATCCGGCACCTCAAATCATCAACATCGGGAACACATAGGCGACCCTGGTACCGAAGAACACCATCTCCCCCTTTGGAGAAGACCTCCACCTTCTGACTTCGAACAACTTCCTTCAGCTTTACCAAAATAAAATCCTCATCTTTTCTAGCTTTCACATCAGTCACCAAGGACGATTCTGATCCATTTTGCACAACAACACCGCCATCAGTTGAGTCGACCAACCTAACTCTCAACCTTGCAAGTCGATGGACATCTTTCACCGGCTCCTTCTTTCCCTCATCGAGATGGGACACACTCTCCATAGAAATCCTGCTAAGTGTGTCTACTACCATATTAGCCTTACCCGGATGGTAAAGGACACTAATAGTCCTTGAGTATCTCTAACCACCTCCTTTGATGTAGATTGAGGTCTTTCTGCGTGAACACATATTGTAAGCTCTTCTGCTCTGTAAACACATCCACATGGACCCTATATAAGTAATTCTGCCATATCTTCAATGCGAACACCACCGCATCCAACTCAATATCATTGGTTGGGTAATTCTTTTCATGAACCTTCAACTTTGTAGAGGCATATGCTATCACTTTTCCTTGCTGCATCAATACACACCCGAGTTCGATTCTCGAAGCATCACAATATACCACGAAACCATCGACGCTCTCGGGTAGGGTAAAAACTGGTACGGTAGTAAGTCGAGCCTTCAACTCTTGGAAGCTCTTCTCACAAGCCTCCAACCATTAGAACTTCACCTTTGTCTGAGTCAACTAGGTCAAAGGTGTTGCAATCACTGAGAAACCCCTAACGAACCTCCGATAGTAACCAGCTAAACCCAAGAAACTCTAAATATCCGAGGGACTCACCGGTCTAGGCCAATTCTTCACCCCCTCGATTTTCTGAGAATCTACTTTTATGCCCCCGCCTGATACTACATGGCCCAAAAATGCTACCGAGTTCAACTATAACTCGCACTTGATAAACTTGACATACAACTGATGATCCTTGAGGGTTTGAAGCACTATTCTCAAGTCAGCAGCATGCTCCTCCTTTTTCCGGGAGTATATAAGGATTTCATCAATGAATACAATTACAAACATGTCCAGATATTGCTTGAACACCATCAAGTCCATGAAAGAAGCAGGAGCATTCGTTAATCCAAAAGAAATAACTACAAACTCATAATGTCCATACCATGTCCTGAAGGCTATCTTCGGGATATCGCCCTCCCGTACCCTAAGATGATGATACCCGGAACTGAGATTTATCTTCGAGAAATACTTGGCACCCTGAAGCTGATCAAACAGATCATCGATCCTGGGTAAAGGATACCTTTTCTTAACGGTAACCCTGCTCAATTGCGTATAGTCAATGCACATCAAAAGGACCATCCTTCTTCCAGAAAAATAAAACTGGTGCACCCAAAGGAGACTTGCTCAATGTAATGAAGACTTTATCTAATAGGTCATTTAACTAATCCTTCAACTATTTTAGCTCAGCTGGAGCCATCCTGTAAGTAGGAACAGATATAGGTTGTGTATCGGGTAGAAGGTCAATACCAAAATCAATCTCCCTCTCGAGAAAAACACCTTGCAAATCATCCGGAAAGACCTCTGGATACTCATACACCACCAGAATCGTTTGGATGGTCGAGGTCTCCGACTCAACATCCTTAAACCTTACCTGATGATACATGCAACTCTTAGAAATCATCTTTTGGGCCTTAAGATATTTGATAAATCAACCTGCTGGAACAATTGAACTACCCTTCCACTCCAAAACTGATTTGCTTGGAAAATGAAATTCCACCACATGGGTGCTAAAATTTACAGAAGCGTAACGCGCATACAATCAATCCATGCAAAGAATAATATCAACGTCAGTCATGGCTAACTCTACAAGGTCCGGGGGGTGACTTTATGCAATATAATGATCGGGCATCTTCTATACACCCGCCTAGCTACAACTGAATCACCGACAAGGGTAGAAATCGAAAATGGATCTGACAAAATCTCGGGAATAACTCCAAAGCCACTAGCAATATAAAGAGACACAAAAGTCAAGGTAGGTCCCGGATCTTCAAAAGTATAAGCATCAATACAAAAAACACGCAACATACTACTGACCACATTCGGGGAGACCTCCTGCTCCCGATGGGGTGCTATATCATAAAACTTGTTTGGCGCTGACCACAGACTAAACTAGCCGAGCCACCCTACCGAGGGGGACGTGCTGCTGGAGAGGTAGAACTGGCTGCTGGCATACGATCTCCACCAACCCCTAATCTAGCTGAAAGGCAATCCCTGAGTTTGTGTCAGGGTTTTCCACACCCGAAAAAAGCACTCGAGCCGACTAGGCACCTCCCGGGATGAGTCTTGCCGAACTTCGCACAAACTGGGAAAGTGCGCTCTACCTGCATTCTGCCTTGGCCTCTTGAATTTAGAGCCCTGCTCCTCCGATCCCCTCGAAATCTTGATCGCGTAATAGCCGATGATGGTGTGGGAGCAATAGACCTATGCTGAGACTGCTGACGTTGTCCACCCCCTAATCTGATCTGCGAAGTCCGGTAAGTGTCGGTCCTGCACCTCTTGGCCTCTCTCTGGCTCTGATACACTGACTCTATCTGTTGAGCATGAAACAAAACACGAGGAGAATCTATATCCTTATGCAACATGGCAATCCTGCAGTCCTTATCCAGATAGCCCACCACTCCATGTACAAAACAACTCATCCGAGCCCTCTGGTCCATCACCAACTCTGGCGCATACTTGGATAAACGGGTGAACTCCAATGCGTACTCCTAAACGAACATTTCAGCTTGTTTCAAGTTAACAAACTCGGCTTCTTTTTTCTCCCTCATCTCCCGAGGGAAGAATCGATCCAAGAATGTTGTGTGGAACTCTTCCCAACCGATTAGGCCTGCACCCACAACCCTAGCATCTCTCCACTATTTAAACCATATGTGGGCCACCCCCTTAAGCTGACAGGAGGCCAAATCAACACAATCTCCATTTGTCACCCCCATAACCTGGGTGATTTTTAGAATCTCCTCGATGAAATCATGCAGATCCTCATCCACCTTGAACCCAAGGAACTCCAAAGGGTTCATCCTCAAGAAGTCTCTAATTTGGGCCACTATCGCATTGCCATTCAATGAAATATGTGCAACAGCCTGCTGGTTGACCTGAGTGGTCAAGGCCTGCGCTAACATCTGGATAGCCACCCGAAACTCAGCATGGGAACCTGGCTCTGGTGCCTGGGGCTCCTGAACAGGTGGGGCCTGCTAACGCCCATGATGACTTCCATCTCCGTGGCCTTCACTGTTTCCATTTCTCCTTCCGTTCACTCTCCTAGGAGCCATGACTCTTCCATTAGGAATAGTATGAATTAGAAGGATAGAAGGATCGTTCATCACATGACATAGATCATGAAAGAAGGGAACATTTCCTAAACATCTTGTAGCCCATGAAAAAGACACTACTTAACACGACTTTCAGACGTCCTATGACACTTCAAAATCTATGGCTCTGATACCATGTGTTTCACGACCTGAACGTAGACCCGGATCGTAACACGGGACAAGGAACCCCGAGAGGCCCCAATTCGACTCATGGTATAAGCATACATCTAACTTCATTCTATAAGCGGAATACTAATCACAAGGCATAGCAGAAATGTAAACATAATCATAACATCTCGTAATGTAAGGAAATCTCTAGACATACATGCAAGTTGAGTACTACATACTGTCTGAAAGACTCTATTACGTACTATGGATTGATGGGACAACACCCCCAACTAACTCGGACAGGTACTGAAACGTAAAAGTAGCATGCATGTCTGTCAAACGGCCTTCTAAACATGAGGACTCACCAATAAGCTAAAAGTGCACTCTGATATGATCAAGATATGAGGATGAGCCTAAGAGTGGGACTTGCATCATAAGACGATACAACATAGAAAGTATGCAGTGAGTATGTGGAATGTACCAATTATGCAAGGTAAGCAAAACGAACATTAAAAAATGGGTGAAAGCTCATAAACAACATAAGAGTAGGACATCATGCTCATATCATAACATAATATATCATAGGGCTCTAGGTTTTCAATACATTCGTAATATAATCAAAATCATAATCATGAGAGGGAAGTCTTATTGAACATAACTTGAGCCTATACATAACCATAAACATGTATAAATCGTGAGGAAAAGTGGGAGATTTTCTTAACCGACATACCCCATACGAGCACAAATGAAGTCCGACTTGTAACCCTAGTAGGGAGGGTGTCCGTACCTTGCCAAGGGTAGGACCATGAAAGTGTGATATCTCCATGAAAAGGGCCAATTAGTCCAGGGACAGTCACAAAGGAGGTCCCAACATACCTACGGTGGCACGTAGTTTATGTGATCCGAGGTAGAACCTAGGCCCCGAACCTACTCGGTGTTCGATACTACTCCCAAAACATATATAGTGCTCATAGTAAAGCACGCATGAATTCATGGGATAGTTAAATCATAATAATCATAAACATAATCATAAATATGTGGACTATCCAAGATGTAAGGCCCTTGAGTCGGCCAAAAACATAATTCATGAATCATAGGTTTTACGTATACTCATAGATCATACATATAACTCAAAAATCATCAAATCATAACGGGTAATTGAATAAATTCATATTTCGAATCATAAATCATGCTTGGCTTGAAAATATTATCAATTGAAGCAAAGATCATAAATCGACCTATCATGGATCATGCTTAGATTAGCTTAATTTAATAAAAATTGAAAACGATAATTTTATAAGTAGAGATACGTTGTAAAACTTGATCAAAATCCATAGAATATAATGAGATTCATAAAACCTAAAATCCCACTAGTAAATCATTAGTTTTTCATAAAATTCGATTTCAAAACCCCAATAGATTTTAGATAGATTTTCATAAATTCGTAGAGATTGGGCATGGGTGTGAACGAAAGCACACACACGTAACCTTACATACCTGAAGATAGTTGAATCGTACTCTCCCTTGAATGCCAAAATAAATTGAAGAATAAGACCTTGAATCACCCTTTGATCACCTCTCTATTCTCTTTCATGCATGAATGATTACTTAGGATAGTTTTTCTCCTCTAAAAGTAACCTTTAATAGGCTAAAACGATGTGGTTTAGTCTTTAGGAACTTAGGAATTATGAAAAGGGTCTTACTAAATTGCAGAAAATTAACTGCCAAGTGGTCCTAACAGACAACCTGACAACTCGTCCTCACCGGCCACGACTCATTTTGTCAATCGTCAAGTGCACTGCCTAGCCGGGTCTCTTGGGCTCATAGCGGGTCACATCACGACTTGTCAGGGGTGACCACGACTCATGTTTACCAGTCGTTGGGTACACTAGTTACTTCCTTCTCTCCCATCCTATGGCTGACCTAACGACTTGTGGGCTATGACCACGAGTCGTCGTCATACCATTTTTCTTCAAACACCCCAACTCCTCACTGGCCTCCCCATGAGTCAGCTAACGACTCGTGGGCTGCCCTCATGATTCATCCCACAACTCGTCCTGAGTCTACAACATCACTTTACATTTTCCCCTTTCAACTCCTGGGTTCGATCTTTGAGCTCCCAGGGTATAAGACCCAACCACTAAGATTTAAGCTTCCCGGCCAACAACATCAATCTAAAGTTGAAGAGTAACACCTGATCTCCCGGAGTAAATTCCATTTTCATAAGTTTTTGATCCTGATAGTTCTTCATTCGTGCTTTGTATATTGCCATATTTTCATAAGCCCTTATCCTAAACTCGTCTAGCTTATTGAGATTCCCTATTCGCCCCTATATGGATTTCCCCCAATCAAGGTTCAAAGTATTCAAGGCCCATATGGATTTATGCTTCAGTTCTACTGGTTGGTAGCAACCTTTGCCAAATACAAGTTGGTATGGTGACATTCCAATTGGTATTTTATATGTCGTTCGGTAGGCCCAAAGAGCATCATCTAGCTTCCTTACCCAATCTTTTAACATTAACTATTTTAGTCAAAATAGACTTAATTTCTTGATTGGATACCTGCACTTGGCCACTGGTATTAGGGTGATAAGGGGTAGCAACGTTGTGCTTCACACCAAACTTTTCAAGCAAAACACTGAACAATCCATTCCAAAAGTGCAAACCTCCGTCGCTAATAATAGCTCTTGGGGTGCCAAAACGTGAGAAGATATGCTTTTTTAAAAAGGCTGTCACATTCCTCCCCTTATTAATAGGCAACGCCATTGCTTCAACCCACTTCGATACATAGTCTATCTCCACCTTAGTGTAAATATTTCCATTAAAGCTAATGAATGGCCCCATGAAATCGATCCACTATACATCAAATAATTCCACCTCAATAATTGGTGTCAGAGGAAGATCATGCTGTCTAGAGATGCTACCAGTTTGTTGACATTGATCACATTTCTTAACGAAGTATTGTGCATCATGATAGAGAGTGGGCCAACAAAACTCGCATTATAACACTTTTATAGTTGTCTTCACACTTCCATAATAGCATATCACTGGCGATGAATGACAAGATTTGAGGATTGGAATCATTTCAACCTCTGGGATACACCTACAAATCATGCAATCCGCACAAATACAGAAGAGATATGGATCATACACATAGAACTTTTGGACATCATACATAAGCTTCTTCATTTGATGGAAGTTTAATCCTTCGAGAGTGATGTTGCTTACAAAGTAGTTAGTGAAATCTGTATACCACAGTATTAAGTCATGGGATGTAGCCAAAATATGCTCCTCGGGGAAGTTATCATCAATCTTCTCACTTGCCTGCAGCTTACCATATGTTTATAGACATGAAAGATGGTTAGCCACTTGATTTTCACATCCCTTCCTATCCTTTACCTCAAAATAAAATTCGCCAAGAAAAAGAATCCATCTAATAAGCCTTGGTTTAGAATCATTTTTAGTCATCGAGTATCTGAGTGCGGACTAGTATGTATGCACCACTACCTTGGTCCCTAACAAGTATGCTCAAAATTTTTCAAATGCAAACACTACTGCGAGCAACTCTTGTTCTGTCACTGTGTAATTTGCTTGCGCATCATTCAGGGCTTTCTAGCATAGTAAATAGGGTGAAAAATCTTTTCCTTCTACTATCCAAGAACTGCCCCTAATGCTAAACTGCTAGCATCACACATCAATTTAGAAGGCTTCTATCAGTCTGGTGTGGTGATGATTAAAGTGAGTATAAGTTTCTTTTTCAATTTTATGGAAGCCCTCATACAAGCCGCATCAAGCTGGAATTTTGCATCTTTTTCTAGAAATCAGAAAAAGGGTGTGCAACCTTGGAAAAGTCCTTAATAAAACAACGATAAAACCCCACATGTCCCAGAAAACTCCGAATGCCCTTTACTATCTTTAGCGGGGATAGGTGATCAATGGCATAACTTTTTGCTTCGTCATCCTAAAGGTTGACATTACGAGTGCAAAAGCCTAATGGTATTCCAATGATATCGGATATAGACCACCCAATTGCTCGGATGTGCTTCCTGAAGATGAACAAAAGTGCTTCCACTTATTGTTTATTGAGCTTAGCTGAGATGATCATCAGGAGTATCTCATTTGCCCCTACATATGTATATTTCAAATGGGAAGGGAAATGTTTGGGCTCTAAGACCATTGGTGAAATGATGGATGGTTGCGATACTGGATTTTTCCAATTATTAAGATCAAGATCAAGTTTTTTCGGTTGAAAAGAGTAGGTTCCCAACNTTCTAACCAATGAATGCTCTGGATGAGTCATCATACGAAACGCTAAGGATGGTTGCGATACTGGATTTTTCCAATTATTAAGATCAAGATCAAGTTTTTTCGGTTGAAAAGAGTAGGTTCCCAACCCTTTGCTAACATGACACACCTCTTCCAACCTTCACTGCTTAAGAGAATGCCTTCGAACATTTCTTTCAAAATTTATTCTTCTATTCCCCCTTCTATGTCTTCATCATCTGCATCGTTTGGGGGTGATAGTACATCTTATTCATTCATTGCCTTTTGGGTTGTCAATTTTTATGCTAACAAGTTCATTCTATCTTTTAGTTGTCGGATGGAAACTTCACAGTCCTTCACCTTTTAAGTGAGGTCTAAGAGATCACTTTGTAGCTCCTGAATCCCTGAATCAGTTGAAACAACTTGCTCAACCATAACCTCTATCATTCATTTGAAGCGGTATGAGGAGGAGTCTTCACTCTCCTGACTACTCATTTCAGCTGTACAATCAGGTTCTGACCTTCATTTTCAT
Source organism: Datura stramonium (assembly GCA_018107945.1). NCBI lineage: Eukaryota > Viridiplantae > Streptophyta > Magnoliopsida > Solanales > Solanaceae > Datura > Datura stramonium. The sequence goes on along the minus strand of JACEIK010007373.1, from coordinate 46,733 downwards.
TATAAGGATACCAATAGCCCTGGTTTTCTTGTTGATACCTCATATGAAAACCCATCATATAAGTTTCTAACAACTCAATTTGCTTCATTACTACCATCAACACAGTGTCTTTTCACTCCTCCCTTCTCTACATTTCATCCATCAATCGAAGAGATTCAATGTAAGACAACCTTTCAGGATTCGGAATTAACCTTTTAGAAGGGCTCATTTTCACACCAATGACATCAACAATTGAAAGAAAACAAAATACAAGATGCTAAATCAATTAAAATAAACAATCAACTAGGGGCTATCTAATCCTATTCCCCAGCAACGACACCAAAATTGATGAAGTTCAGATCCACTCTTCACGAGGAGGAAGTGTAAACGATTGTTGCAATATAAATAACAAACTAAGGGTGAAGGTAGAATCCACAAGGAATAGCGATTGAATAACGCAAAATTTGTCTGTTGACTTGAACTAAAATTGCATCCATGCATTGGAAATAAAAAATAAATATTGGGGGAAAAAGAGAGATCACAATTTGAATTAAAGTCAACTATCAAGAGAACAAGGAAACCAAATTGAATGACCAATTATGAGCAAGGGCCAGGGGTGTTCTATTTATGGGAGTTCAATTTGATTGGGATTGACTAGAAAATTAAATTATTACTCATAAACATAAATAACCGTGGATAAAGTGAAACCTGATATTTATTAACCATTTGGGTGCCATTTTCCTTGAGTTTTCTCAAACCCCAAAGCCTCAATTAATTAATCTACTATAGCTTAGGCAAGATTTGATCTATCTCTAGACTCAAATCTCTAATGGGTGTATGACTATGGGTTTTGGCTATCTCTAGCGCAACCCCACACACTCAAGGCCCAATCGCCCATCATTGCTTTCTCACCCATATTCAATTTACTTTTTCAAGAAACAATAGAATAAGTAGACATAACTCACATTTGCAACTATGGATAATTCATTATAACTTGGGATATAACAACCAATTTATACTAAATGAGTAATTACAAGATTAATGTAGCAATACGAAATCCAATGTATCCCAAATCATGTACACACCCCTAGCAAAATATCTAGCTACTCATAGATGAATAATAAAAAAGCATATTGATAAACAAATTCATAAAATTCATCATTTATAGTAAATAGCAAGATCAAAATAGTCTTCAATGGTGGTTTGTCCCTTGACGAAGCAGAAGAAGAAAAGCTATTCAATATTTCTCTCTTTAACTCTACAAATTTGGAATGGAATAATCAGTACATTCTAGATAATATACAAAAATAGGTTAAAAAATTGCTCCTCAAATTCCGTGATGGATGGCTTTTTCCTCCTGAAGATAGCCTCACTTATGAGTCACCGGCGTTCCACTAGTGGCCAGCTACGAGGCACTACTCTGTCGCAGTTGGGGCCAGTGACTTTGGGATCTGACCGTCGTTGGCACCGGCGATTTGCAGGTGCTGACCTGTGTTCTGCCGGTCCACCTTCCACTTCATACTAGTATGCTAGTACATTTGGCCGGCGTTTCGCCTGTCCCATCTTGTGGAGCATCGGTCCCATTCCGTAGGGCGCCGGTCCTCTTCTTTAATTCCATGCTTTGGTCCAATTCCTTTCCTTCTCTCCATATGTTGATACTTGCCAAAACAAAAGAGAAAGAGCATAAAATCCTCCCAAATGACTTGAAAACCAAGAAAAAGCTCATGGTTAAAAGCCTCATGCATTGGTAAATTACCAACTTATCAATGGTCCATGTCTCTTATCCCATGAACCTTATTACATAAAATCATAATTTTGAAAGAATTGGGATTTGAGTTTAATTGCATTGTTTTTCATTAAGTGAGCAGCTTTTTAAAAGAGTTTTCATGAAGAGATTTTTAGAATGAGAGTACAATTTTGAGCATGATTTTCAAAAGTTAAAGTGAAGTCTTTCTTATTGAAATGCATGTGATGTTTGGAGTATGGAAGCTCCCAACTTTTTAAAGAACGTTTTGAGTGAAAGGCTCTTTATTTAAAGTAAAGAGATTTTTAGTGAAAAGGCTCAACAAAAGATTTAAGCATATATTATATCTATAGCTAAAGTGCTTTATAAAAAATATTTTCAAGATGACTTAGAAAGATGATTATTTAGCACCGAATTAGGTGAAGAATTTAGATAACTCGTAAGCTCCAGAACTACATAGCCAGCATTGAATAGGATCATGTTATCGGTTCGGGTAGCTCCTTAAAGATATGTCCCTGCTATGGACTTGATGTTATAGATCCATAGATTTTGATAGTTCTCTACCATGGCAAGGATTTGAATGGATCTTCCAACTTGATCGAGATAGTTTGGCATCATGTGCTCATTCATGATGGTGTCGGTTGTGAGAAACTTCTACCTAAGTTAAAGCTTTGCATTTTTATTGTATTTTCAAAGATGGCACTGATGCACAATTTTATTGCATGATTGTTTTATACATTGATCATATTGTATTTAATGCACCATTCAGAGTTTTGATTTCAGCTATTTTACATCATTTATTTTAATCTTTTAGTTTAGATAAACTTGGTTAACTATTGTTTTGTTCAGCCTTATTACATACCATAGATTCCATGTACTGATGCCATATAGCACTGCATCTTATTATGATGCAGATTCAGGTATATAGGACCAACATCAGATGCTTCTCTAGGATCTCACATTCATGGAGCAGTTAGTGAGGCTTGCTACATTTTGAGAGTCCAAGTCTTATCGAGAATTTTATTTACTTGGGCATGAGATAGCGATGGGAGCTATATCGCTGCAACTATTGTTTAGTCATAGAGGCTTCATAGATAGAGTTAGAGTTGAGTAAATCACGTTAGTTTACAACATTTATTTTGGTTTCAGTTAATAAATCATATTTTATGATATCGATCCCATACAATTATTACTTTCATTATACTTTCTTGAATTCTCAGCTAATAGTAAGCAGGGCCAACGGTTCGCTTAGATTACTATGTGGTTTGAGTGCTGGTCAACGTCCAGGGTTTAGACTCGTGGCATTACAAGCTTGGTATCAGAGCTTTAAGTTTAAAGAGTATATGGTGTCTATGAACCCGCGTCTAGTAGTGTTCTTCTTATAGGTGTGAAGCACGACATATCTATGATAAAGATACTATGAGGCGATAGTAAATACTTCTTTTCCTTCATACGCTGGATCGTGCGATAAAGTTTAACTCTATAAAGACTTCCTTCTAACTCGTGCATTCACGTATTTGAGATCATGCCTTCTAAATGTATTTCCAGCAAGAGGAACACAACTAACTTAGCTCCACAAATGAGGATGTAGACCTGGAATGGTCCCAGTGCTGTCGTACAAGGATCTACTATTGGAGTCGAGGATGGACTATCTACAAATGGCAGGATTCCTGAGACACCAGTACCTTTGTCCTCTAGCATGGGTGCTTCAGAGGTAGAGTTTAGAGGGGCTATTCATATGCTCACTATGTTAGTGGCTGCCCATTCAAGACATTAGAAATCAGAGCCAACTAGATTTAGTTCTCATGATTCAGGAGCATCAAGGATCAAAGTGTATTTGAGAATGAATCCTCTAGTATTTATAGGAATAAGGTTGATGAGAACCCTTAGAACTTCATTAACGAGATATGGAAGATTCGTAAGGAAATGCATTCCATAAAGACAAACGGAATTGAGTTTGCTTCTTATTAGTTCAAGGATGTGGTTAATGTATGGTATGACCAGTGAGAGCAATGGCGAGGTTATAATGCAGCTCCAGCCAGTTGTGATAATTTTGAAGTGTCACACGATGAATCTAAACACAAGGCATCAACTAGTTCCCAGACCACTTTCGTGATCCAAGCGAACCCTTTGCCTGCCTTATTATCAATTTAGATTTCAATAAACAATGTAGAAGTTGAAACATAGTGAGCTCAATATAATGAAAGAGAATTTATTCTATAACTGAAATAAATATTAAGAAGTAACATTATTGACTCAATATCTAACTCTATCGATGAAGCCTCTATAACCGTATATACTTATGCAAGTAAAGTATGTTAGTAGTAGGTTGGTTTGGCGTTTCTCATAACCTACACTATCATTAATGAACACATGATGCCCAACTATCTCTCTCAAGTAGGCAGATCCCTCCAATACCTTGCCAGGATAGAGGACGATCAGAATTTGGGATTCCTAACAATCAAAGTCCATACCAGGGACTATCTGTGGTGTTACCCAAACCAACGGTAAAATCCTTACCTATGTTGGCGACATAGGTATGTGGCTTAGGGGTTGTCTGAACCCAATCACCTGCTTGGTGATAAATACTCCTCTCAAAATAATTTTGTTCATGTCCAGTCAAATGTCTTTATTAGGCATCATCAAAACATCATTAAATCACATTAGCTATAAAACATACAACGAATGTTTAAAATCATCTATGGAGTGTTTCGCTAAAAAATCATCTTTAAACTTGCTTACGAGCCTCTCGCTCAAAACATAGTTTAAAATAATTTTAAAACATCAAGAATAACCTTTCGCTCAAAACAATCTTTAAAAGTCAATATGGAGCCTTTCGCTCAAAATCATCTGATGACTTTCAAAAATAAGACTTAACTTAGGCTTTTGAAAATCATACTAAAAAACATATCTTTGTGCTAAAATCTCATCATGCATGCTCTCTTGAATCTATCTTCAATCTTTATGAAAATAATGCATTTACTTTCAAAATACATTCTTTAAAAATTGTGCTTCTTTAAAATCATGTTTTCATGCAACTTGGGTTCATGTGATAAGAGACATGCACCAACCTCAACAATCAAGAATAAAAAATCAAGAATCAATAATCAAGGATCAAGAACCAAGAACCAAGAACCAAGAGTCAAGAATCAGATATCAATATTCAAAAATCAAGAGATTATGATCAACAATCAATGGAATAGGATTACAATTAGGATGCATTAATAAACACCTCCATATGAAGAATTCAATAATGGCATTTCAACATATATACATAGAGAATAAGACAATTAAAGAATTGGGTAAAAACCCTACCTTTGATCTCAATGAATTCTTGCATAGATGTAGTGCATAAGGATGAATAGGATTCCTTACTTAGGTTAGCCTTACATAACTGAAAAGATAGAACCTTAGACTACAACTTGAAGACCCTAATTTGGAGAAGAAGACTTCCTAGCTTTTTCAAAAACTCAAGAGCTTTGGTCTTCGAATTCTAATTGGAATAGTGAGGAATGAGTGTCTAGGCTTTAGGAGTACATAAATAATACTATTAGGCATTCCAAACCATCTAGGTTTAGGCAATTAAACCGTGGCAACTCCATAAAATAACTTTAAGATCATTATTGGTAACTTCACATGCCTTTAACTTTGACCCCGTGTCACTTGACAGTGCTTCACTAAAATACTCTGAACTCTTTACTCTGAACTTCGATTGATGTAAGGTCTGATGTGTTGGAAAAAAAGACTCAAAGGGATTCAATTTTATGGGGTGAATCACTCAAAAATACTTCACAAATTTGGAGTTATGGTTATTTGAAGTTGATCCTTGTAAGAACTTATATGAAAACTCAATCGATAAGATGGCTCTCAACTTAACTTTGTGCTAGAGGTTCCTTATTACCTTAATTTGTATACAATTCACTTCTCAGGCTTATGAATTGTCTTAGCACTTAGTTTCCATAAAATTCATCAGGTTCGGGTCGATCCATATATGTAGAATGGTATTAAAATTAGCCTAAAAGTCTGAGGCATTACAATATCTCCCCCTTTGGGATCTATCGTCCTCGATTGTAAAATGATACTATGATTAGACAATAGCTAATCTAACTCAACTCATACAACACTTAATCATAATAAGGAACTTGATGACAGCAGAATGTAACATACAACCACTATGAATGCTACAAGAGGAAACTATTACCTCCAAATATTTCTTGACTAGGAGGGAATAGGTGAGAGTACTTGGCCATCATATCTTCTTTAGCTTCCCAAGTAGCTCTCTCAACAAGTTGATCCTCCATAACACTTTCACCGAAGCAACTTTGAAATTTCTTAGCTTACGAACCTAAGGATCTAGAATATCATCCATAATATCTTCGTAAGATAGGTTATCCTTAACCCTGACACTTTCTGTAGGCACAATGAATAAGGAATCTCCCACACACTTCTTAATCATAGAGATGTGAAAACTAGATGTACTGAGGCTAATTCAGTTGGAAGCTCAAACTCATAAGCTTTTTCTAACTCTCTTAAAATATCAGATATGGGACAATATAACAGGGATAAAGCTTTCCTTTCCTCCCACCACTCATAACACCCTTCATAGGTGAATCCATCAGATACACCCAATCATCAACGTCAAACTCTAAATCTCTCTGTCTAACATCAGTGTAAGACTTCTTGTGGATCTGTGCAATCTTAAGTCTTTCTTGGATGGTCTTAACCTTTTCTATAGCTTGCTGCAATATGTTAGGTAATATCAACTTTTCTTCGCCCATCTTGAACCAACCAATCCGAGATCTACAACTTTGCCAATAGAGAGCTTCATAAGGAGCTATATGAATACTAGAATGAAAATTGTTAATATATTAAAACCTAATAAGAGGTAAATGATCATCCCAATTTCCTTTGAAATCAATAACATATGCTCTAAACATATCCTCCAAGGTCTGATTAGTACGCCCTATCTGACCATTTGTTTGTGAATGAAAAGCGGTACTAAGGTTCACCTTTATACCCAAACATTTTGTAAACGACTTCCAAAACTGAGCAGTAAACTAACTATCCACTTCCCTAAGGAACAACTTAGCAAGATCATCTACTGAGTTTGTAGTCTTTACCACTAAAAAATGAGTTGACTTAGGCATTTAATCCACGATCACCCAAATAGACTCATGTTGTCTATGGGATCTCGGTAGACTGGTGATGAAGATCATATTGATCATCTCCCACTTCCAAATGGGGAGTACTATATTCTAAGCAACACCACACGAAATTTGGTGCTCAACCTTAACCTACTAGCAGTTCAAGCACTTAGCCACAAAGTCAGTTATGTCCCTCTTCATACCATTCAACTTATATACTTCTTTCAAGTCATGGTATATCTTGGTGGAACCTAGATGAATCGAATATCTAGAGTTTTGTGGTTCTACCATAATTCTATCTTTAAGGAAATCTATACTAGAAACACATAATCTTCCTTGGTACCTCAAGACACCATCTCCCCCTTGTGATAAAAACAATACCTTCCATTTTTGGACATCTTCCATTATTTGAAGCAAGGGGAAATTGTGTCCTACTTTTCTTAACTTCCATAACTAGAGATGATTCGGCCCCACTTTGAACAATCACACTACCTTCATTAGAGTCTAAAAGACGAACTCCAAGGCGTGAGAGTGTATGTACTTCCTTTGCTAACTCTCTCTTCTCCTCTTCTACATGGGTCGTACTACCCATAGACAGCTTGCTAAGACCATCAGCAACTACATTAGCTTTACCTGGATTGTAGCGAATACTTATGTCATTATCCTTGAGTAACTCAAGCCATCTTCTCTACCTCAAATTCAACTCCTTCTTGCTAAACACATATTATACATTCTTATTGCCTTTGAACACATCAACATGAACACCATAGAGATAATTTCACCAAATCGTTAATGCGAAGACAACTGCTGCCAACTCCAGTTCCTGAGTCAGATAATTCTTATGATTATTTCTTTTTGGAGGCATAAGCTATAACCTTACCATTCTACATCAATATACATCCAATGCCAACTCTAGAGGCAACACAATAAACAACATATCCATTTGTTCCCTTTTGTAGGGTCAATACAGGGTATACTCAAACGGGATTTTAAATCCTGGAAGCTTTTCTCACAAGCTTCAGACTATTGAAATTTGGACTTCTTGTGGGTCAGTTTAGTAAACGGAGAAGCAATAGTAGAAAAGCCTTCCAAAAACCTTCTATAATAGCTAGCTAAACCCAAGATACTTTTTATACCTGTTAGAGTTGTGGGTCTAGGCCAATTTTTAATTGCTTCAATCCTTTGAGAGTCAATCTTAATACCTTCTCTGGAGACTATGTGCCCTAGGAATGCCACAGACTTCAACAAAAATTCAACTTAGAGAATTTAGCATATAACTCCTTATCCTTAACTATTTGAAGGACTATTATGAGATGGTCAACATGTTCCTCCTCACTCTTGGAGTAAACCAAGATATCATCAATGAACATAACAACATGTCAAGATATTTCTTAAACATTCTATTCATGAGATCCATAAATGCTACAGGAGAGTTAGTCAATTCAAAGGACATAAAAACAAACTCATAATCGCCATAGTGGGTCCTAAAAACTATCTTGGGTGTATCACTTTCCCTTACCTTTAATTTATGATAACCAGATCTAAGTCTATCTTTAATAAACAAGAAGCATCCTGAAGCTGGTAGAACAAGCTATCGATTCTAGGAAGAGGATACATAATCTCAATGGTGACCTTGTTCAACTGCCTATAATCAATACACATTCTAAGGATACCATCTGTCTTACCCACGAAGTGAACTAGAGCACCCCAAGGTGAACACTGTGTGGATGAAACCCTTGTCAAGTAGATCCTTTATCTGCTCTTTTAACTCTTTCAACTCGGCTAGAGCCATTCTATAAGGTGGAATAAAGATAGGCTTACTATAAGGAAGAAGATTGATTTTGAAATATGTTTCCTATCTGGAGGGACTCTTGGAAGATCATCGAGGAAAACCTCAAGAAACTCATTAACAATAGGAACTTATTGAAGGGATAGGGTCTTAATATCAGAGTCTTTCACTATCACTACATGATAGACACACCGCTTAGAGATTAACTTTCTGTCCTTAAGGTATGAAATAAACGACCTTTAGGCATGACGACACTACCTTCCCAAACTATGCTGGCTCATCTGGAAACCAAAATTCTATGATTCGGTTCCTACAATCAACTATGGAATAACAGGATGTCACGACCTGAACATAGGCCCTAATTGAGACACGGGACAAAGCACCTCGAGAGGCTCAAAGTCGACCCATGGAATGAACATGATATCTAAAACTCAACATAATAATCCGGAAGTATAACATGCATAAAAGCGGATTTCAAAAAATGTAATAACATCTGAACATATGAATACATAACACAATTCTGAAGTTTAATACACACCACGTCTAATAAGCCTCTACATACTAACGACTTGATGGGATAGGACCCCAACTAACTCACTAAAGACTGAAATTGAAAATACTAAGCATAAGCTGATAAACGGGTCCTCGAAGGATGAGGACTCACAAACTCTGACTGAGGGATGAAAACTCTGAGGATCAAGCTAACGGTGGGACTAAACCTGAATGACTGAGCCTGTATCATGAAATGATATAGCATATAGTATGCGGTCAGTACTTGGAATGTACTGAGTATGCAAGGTAAGTAAAAATGGACAGTTAAAATACATAAGAGTTCATAAGAGTAGGACAGCATGATCATAAAGTAAATGTCATAATGTAAACATAAGGGCTCAAGGTTTTCAAACCATTCGTAAACCAATCATAATGAAAATCATAAGAGAAAACTTTATAAAACATAACTTGATTCAAAGTACATAAACATAACCATGAATAAGTCATGAGGAACAATGGGAGGACTCATCTTAACCGACACCATCATGATAAAGCCTTACATGAGGCCCACTATTTCGCCCAAGTAGTCAGGACTGCCCCCGGCTTGCCACCGAAGGGGACGTACGTGTGTGGTGATATCTCTGGGATCCTATAATAAATATATAGATATACCAATGGTGGCATGTAGTTGTGAGACCACTGCATTTACCTGAACAACGAGTCTACTCAGTGCTAGTCACTGCTCCCAAAAACATGCATATGAGGGCTCGTATAGTAATCGTGAAATCATTCATGAAATTCATGGACAGATAAAATAATAACACGATGGATCCCACATAAAATATATTAATAGCAACGAATAAGGGCCCATGAATTGGCTAAGAGTCATAAATCTATAAATCATGAAAATCATGCATACTTGTATAACATTGATGTACTTGATATTCATAAATCCATGAGGAGTACTTGAAGAGAAATCATAGCATGAATTATAAATCATAATTTAGACTTAGTAAGATAAAATCAAAATAGAATCATAACTTTAATTTTCATGAAAGTTACATAATTGGGCATAATTTAGTTAAAATTTGAAACTATAAATTTATATTCAAAATAGCTATAAAATCTGCCTATAAATCATAGAACATGATTTGATACATGAAAGGAATTGACCCATATATAGATAAGAGAGAATTTCACAAGAATTGGAATAAACCCCATAAGATCATGAAACTTGAATCTAGAATTGAAATCCTTGGAATTGAGAAGAATTTTGAGCATGAGAGTGAAAGTAACACTCATTCATAGCCTCGCATGCCTAGGTAAATCTGATTTACACTACCTCTTGAAAGCCTAAAGGAAATTGGAGAGAAATTAGTGAAATTTTTCAAGCTTCATCTCAAAGGAAGAACTCTAATTTGCATGCATGGAATTGTAAGGCTTAGGATAGGTTTAACACCCTTAAACCCTACTAACTGAGCTTAAAACAATGTAATTTAGGACCTTAGGGCTTAGGAGTTACGAAAATACCCTTAGTGAAAAGTCTAGAAATTTTCCACTGGCAGTGACAACGGTTGATACAACAGGTTGTTCTTTTATACCAGAACTCGTTATATCCACCCATTACATCCTTCCTTCGTTCATCAGTTCACTGATCTTATAACAACGATTCGATAGAATAGGTCGTTACTCCAAACAATGACCCGTTACTGCCTCCCATCAGCACCACTGACTACTTATCTATATTTTTCTAAGACTCCTACCACGAGTCCATAAACGACTCGTGCCTCCAAACAACGGGTCGTTGGACCCATCCGTTGCCTCTAAGCTAATTTCCATTGCACCTTCTCGTGAGTACTTTCCATGACCCATTGTTCCTTACAATGAGTCATCCCACGAATAGTACCATCCCACTCTTGCACCACTAGGACGAACAACGACTGCAACCCACAACCCATTGCATTAATCAATGGGTCATCCTTAGACCCATTACTATAGAATCTCCTACTGTAGAACCTTACAATGGGTGGCTCCCACGGGTCATTAGACCCTCCAATGGCTCATACCATGAGTCGTTCTGAGTAAAATCTCAGATTTCCTGTTGCTTCTCATTCCCTGATCTTGAGTCTAGTCTTAGGTACTTCCGGGGTATTACAATATCTCTCCCTTGAGAAAATTCATCCTCAAATGTTAATGAACATATTGAAAGCTGTGGAAAAAGGAAAAACATCTCAAATACTGAACATCTAAAGCTGAAAACTAACGGAGTGACTGAATATGGACTGGAATACATGACTGAACTGAATTCATGAATATCACATACATACATTAACATGAAAGAAACTGGGACACATAAACTGAACATGAAAATGAATAGAGTACTAAGGAGGAAACTAATACCTCAAGCTGGAACTGAACCGGAAGGGAATAGATGCGGGTATTTAGCCATCATATCTGCTTCGGCTTCCCACGTAGCTCCCTCAACAAGCTGATTCTGCCACCAAAACTTTACTGAAGCTACTTCCTTATTTCTTAGCTTCTGAACTTGATGATCAAGTATTTCCACCGGTACCTCTTCGTAGATGAGACTATCTTTCACACCTACATCTCCACTAGAACAACTAGAGTCGGATCACCCATGCACTTCTTCAAAAGCGACACATGAAACACCAGACGCATTGAAGCAAATTGTGAGGGAAACTCCAACTCATATGCTACCTTGCAACCCGTCTCACATCTGGTATGGGCAAACATAACAGGGACTGAGTTTTCCTTTATTTATGAAACATAACAGGGACTGAGTTTAGCCAAAAACATTGCTATGTCCTTCTTCATGCCATTCCACCAGTAGACTTCCAGTAGGTCACGATACATATTGGTGGTGCCTGGATGAATAGAATATCTAGAACCATGAGCCTCATGAAACATCTGATCCCTTAAATCATCAGCACCTAGAACACACAGTCGTCCCTAATATCGAAGCACACCATCTCCCCCTTAGGAGAAGACCTCTAACTTCTGATTCCGAACGGCTTCCTTTAACTATACCAAGATAGGATCCTCATCTTTCCTAGCTTTGACCTCAGTCACTAAAGATGATTCTGATCCATTCTAAATAATGACACCATCCGTTGGGTCAACAAGGTGAACTCCTACTCATGCAAGCCGATGCACATCCTTCACTAACTCTTTTCTCTCCTCATCTACATGGGTCACACTCTCCATAGAAAGCGTACTAAGAGCGTCTGCCACCACATTAGCCTTTATCAGATGATAAAGGACACTCATATCATAATCTTTAATAGGCTCCAACCACCTCCTTTGACGTAGACTTAGATCCTTCGCGATAAACACGTATTGTAGGCTTTTGTGGTCCGTAAACACATCCACATGGACCCCGTATATATAGTGTCTCCAAATCTTCAAGGCAAATACTACCACCACCAACTCGAGGTCATAAGTCAGGTAGTTCTTTGTCATGACCCGAACGTACACTTGGATCATAAAAATTGGACAAGGAGCCTCGAGGGACCCTAAGTCGACCCATGGCATAAGCATACATCTAATCCCAATCACATGAGCAGAAGACATTGCATAAAAAGTACACAATCATGGCATAATACAAGGAAAAACAAAACTAGACTCATAGAATACGGCTAATTATAACTTGTAGTCTGATAAGCCTCTAATCATGAAAAGACGGGTTGATGGGACAACTCCCCAACTAACCCAACAATCCTGAAACAAAAAGAACAACATAGAGCCGGAATACGTATCCCTCGGAACATGAGGACTCACCGAGTATGCTGAGAACAACTCCGAGATAATCTACGGGTGATGGTGAGCCTGAGAATTGGGGCTTGTATCATAAAATGATACAACATAGAAAGTATGCGGTCACTATGTGGAATGTACAAACTATGCAAGGCAAGTAAAATGGACATTTAAAACTATATATGATTCATAAATGATTACAAGAGTAGGACATCATGCTTGTATCGTAAATCATCATTGAATGTCATAAGGCTCAAGGTTTTCAAAACGTTCGTAACATAACATAATCATGATCATAATAAAAGAGTTTTACTTAATATGAATTTAGCCAACATACATAATCATAACAAGAATAAATCATGAGGAACAGTGGGAGATTCTCTTAACCGACATACCCCATATGAGCATACATGAAGCCCAACTTGTAACCCTAGTCGGGAGGGTGTTTGTACCTTGCCAAGGGTCGAAGCATAAAAGTGTGATATCACCATGAAGAAAAGGCCATTTGGTCCAGGGACAGTCATGAAAGAGTTCACAACATACCTACGGTGGCACGTAGTTCATGAGATTCGAGGCTTAACCTGAGCCCCGAACCTACTAGGTGTTCAATACTACTCCCAAAACATATATAATTCTCATAGTATAATATGGATGAATTTATGGGCTAGTTAAATCATGATAATTATAAACATGCTTGAACCTACGCGAACTATCCATGACATGAGGCCCATGAGTCGGCCAAAACATGGTTCATAAATCATAAAGTTCATACATACTTGTAAATCATGCATATAACTTTAAATGAATAAAATCATAATGGGTAATTGATAAAATCCATGGTTTAAATCATAATTAATGTTGGACTTGTAAATATCAGTATAGTAAGGTATATGATAAATCGATTCATCATGAGTCATGCATAATTAGACTAAATTCACAATAAATCTGTCACGCCCGCCTTGGGGCATTACCGGCACCTGGTGCCCTACTGGGACTTGAACTGCTGGACTAGTTGAGCCTAAGCACTTCTGGTGCCAAGATGGCTCTAACTCTGGATTAAAGAAAACAGCGGGCTATATAACAGCTGTAAATACAGCCTACGGCCGACTAGGCCTATAGCCACCTGTAAGCAGACACCAACTAACTAAAACAACAGTAGTATGAAGGAACCTATGCGGGCCAACAAGGCCACCATGCCGTCTAGTTACTTTTGAATCAAGAAAACAGGTGCTAAATTGCTATGTGACCAACAAGGTCACCACTACCAACTGAATGAGGCCCCACACGACCATCATAAACAAACTAAACCATACACACGGCCTCACACAACCGATACAGCTAACCACAAGGAATATACAATCTGCAAGCCTCTAAGAATACTGATAATATGGTTGGGACAGGGCCCCGACCTACCCATACTGTACAACAAAAGAAAAGGGA
>JACEIK010007373.1:21440-32057 GCA_018107945.1 Datura stramonium | reverse complement strand
TTTCTGCTATGTCTTAAGTTCAGTCTTCTGCTTAAAGTGAATGCTTACCCGGCCCCCATAAGCCGAGAGGTACAACCAACACACAATCTATACCCCTACCCCGGTCATCCCATCTCCCCTACTAATTATAAGCATCCTGTCGGTCCCTTGGTTATGCACTTGGGCCCGCTGAGCCCCTGACTATAACTGTACCTAAGTCCGGAGGAATCCTGAATCAACACCCCGGGCGTACCCACTCGACGGGGGTGCATAAAAGCCGACCAAGGCAAAATATGGGGAAACTGGCATCCCATCTTCGTCCCCTAGGGGACGGCATGCCACTCCATATTGCGACGTATCCTTGCCCTCTGGAGGACGAGTCGATACAACTATTAACCCTGGTGCGGTCATGAATGCTAGGTAATCCAACCCAAAACAATATAGCCAGGTCTCAACTAGTAATACTAACTGCGTATACTACATGCCGAAGCTAATGATAATAATGTGTATGTATATAAAACATGCTGAAGCTAATGATAGTAATGTGTATATNTGTATGTATATAAAACATGCTGAAGCTAATGATAGTAATGTGTATATATACAAGATATGCTGAAACTGATAATGGTATCTATATAATTTCTGTCATGCTGTGCTGAATCTGATAATGAGACAAGATATAATATTTCTGCTGAGAATCATGTTGTGTAACTAAGTTTCATGGTAGATATGATTTACTATTTCTAACATGCTTCCTAGAATTCATATTAAGCTACTATTCTATTTCTGGAATATTTTACGGGAACTTATATTGCTTTACTATGTTTTGGCTGAACACGATAATGTCCTGACATATTTTACTAAATTACATACTGGACGTGCTGTACTGTTTCTGAAACTTCCTACTGGAATTTATATCGTGTTAGTAAGTTTCATGCTAGACATAACATGATGGTTCTAACATTATACTAAAATTCATGCTATACATAATATGTGGCTTCTGAAACATTCTACTGGCACATGAACTATTTGACAATACCGGAACTGCTAGCTTGCCGAAGAAACTTGCTTAACATACCTTGTCTGTTAAATTCCTGAGTATCTGGCGTAACTCGGCTAATTTTCAGCTATTTCTTCCAACTGCATTTATATTCATATAAATTAGAACTAAATTCATTGATATTTTAGAAGAAAATACTACTTTAAATATATATATAGCCCAAACATTGACTTATCGAAAACAACCGAGAACTCGCTATTTCTCGGAAGTCCAGAAGGGAGAAATACTCACTTTAGGGCTAGAAGTATATTGACACTAATTTGGAGCAATTCCACTTACCTTAGCTCGGTAGGACGACAATTTGCCGGCCGAATTTCACGAAACTAACTCCGCAGGAATGTTCTCTGTAGCCTTATACTTCGGTATCTAGAGTTAATTTGAGTTTGGACTGCGTTTGATGGTGTAATCGGATGAAATTTATATTAAACCCTCGTCTCAGTCTTCTCTCTGATCGTTTTTTTTTAAATTAAAAGTAGGAAAATGAAATAAAACCGAAGTGAGGCTTTATATACTTAGGCCTGGACATCCCCTCCATGGCATGTTGGCCATCGCAGAGGGGCTTTCTCCGTGGCATGCTGCCATCGCGGAGGGGGTCTGCCCGGCCTCCTCCTGCGATGGTTCGATGCGACGCTCGTTCGGTCTTTCCCCGGGCCTTTTTCTAGCATGTATGGCATTCTAAAGCTCTTAAACAACATGCGAATAGGGCATCTACATGTCAAGAATTTAGGGTGTAACATCCTCCCCCCCTTAAGAACATTCGTCCTCGAATGTAAACTTTCACTTGCAAGAATTTCAACTTGACTTATTTTAGAAATATTTCGGCAGAGTTTCCTCTGTAATATGGATTATCTCAAAAAACCCGAAACTCAGAAAAGTCCAATACAAACACTTCACGTAATGCTATAACATTCATTTTATTAAACTGAAGTCAACATCTCACTTTTGCACATGAATATAAAGCAACAGTAATAACAGCATACCTCTGGTTGATTAAGTCTTGAACAGTTGAGTATATCTGACTTTTATATCTTCCTCTACTTCCCACGTCATCTCCTCTCAGTTCCTATTACGCCATAATACTTTGACAGAAGCAATGTCTTTAATTCTCAGCCTGTGAATCTGCCTATCTAGTATGGCTACTGGGACCTCTTCATAAGCCAGCTCTTCCGTAACCTGGACATCCTGAAATGGAACAACTCTGGAGGGGTCTCCTATCTACTTCCTCAGCATAGATACGTGGAAAACTGGATGAACATGCTCTAATTCTGGAGGCAAGTTAAACTCGTATGCTACTTGGCCTATCCTCCAACGGATACGATAAGGACCAACAAACCTCAGGTTGAGCTTGCCTTTCTTGCCGAATCTCATCACCCCTTTCATCGAAGAAACTTTCAAAACCACCCAGTCATTCACATTAAATTCCAAGTTTCTACGCCGCACATCAACATACGATTTCTGGTGGCTCTGAGCAGTCAGTAGGCTTTCTCTAATAAGCTTTACCTTTTCTTCTGACTGATGAATAATATCCGGCCCAATCAGTGCTGACTCTCCTAGTTCAAACCAGCCAACCGACGATCTGCATTTTCGCCCATACAAAGCCTCATAGGGAACCATCTAGATATCTGAGTGGTAACTATTGTAAGAAGTAAACTGAATAAGTGGTAAATTCTCATCCCAACTACCTCCAAAGTCTAACACATATGCTCACAGCATATCCTCGAGTGTTTGAATAGTGTGTTCTGCCTGCCCATCTGTCTGAGGGTGGAATGCCGTGCTCAGATTAATCTGTGTTCCCAGGCCTCTCTGAAATGATCGCCAAAATTTAGTTGTGAATTGCACCCCTCTATCAGAGATGATGGATACTGTAACACCGTGAAGTCTGACTATTTCTCTTATATACAACTCAACATAATCTTCGGCAGAGAAAGTAGCCCTTACTGGCAGAAAGTAGCCCTTACTGTCAACAATTACCCAAATCGAGTCATTTTTGTGTCTGGTACGGGGCAATCCTGCTACAAAATCCATATTTACTGCTTCCCACTTCCAATGAGTCAAATCTATGTCTTGAGTTAATCCGCCTGGTTTCTGGTGTTCCGCTTTTACTTGCTGGCAGTTAGGACACTGGGCTACGAATTCTGCTATTTCCCTCCTCATACCTGGCCACCAGTAGATTTCTTTAATATCGTGGTACATTTTCGTCGCGCCTGGTTGGAGAGAATAGCGGGTGTAATGTGCCTCACTCATAATCTGCTGGCGAAGCATTGAAATATCTGGAACACAAAGGCGTCCTTTACATCGCAACACTTCATCCTTAGTTATCTGAAAATCTGGCACTTTTGCTTATTGAACTCTGTCCTTAAGCTGAACCAGGTCAGGATCTTCATACTGTCGTTCCTTTACCTCCACAACTAATGACGACACTACAGTGTTCTGAATTACCGCTCTGTTGTCCTCTGTTTCTGCTACACGAACGGCTAAACTGGCTAATTTGTGTATTTCTCGGGCCAATTCCCGCTGCTAGGGCTGCAAGTACGCCAAACTCCCCATAGACTTACGGCTAAGGGCATCTTCTACTACGTTGGCTCTTCCTGGATGGTACAAAATATTTACATCATAATCTTTCAGCAATTCCAACCAGCGACACTGCCGCAGATTCAACTCCCTCTGAGTGAAGATATACAATATGCTCTTATGATCAGTGAAAATATCCACATGGACACCGTACAGGTAATGCCTCCATATCTTTAGAGCGTGGATCACTGCGGCTAGTTCCAGGTCATGGGTAGGATAATTCTTTTCGTGTTTCCTCAGTTGTCTAGAAGCATAAGCAATCACTTTACCATGCTGCATCAACACACAATAAACTGCATAACCCTCTATACCTTCTGGCAATGCTAATACTGGGGCGGAGGTCAACCTGTCTTTCAATTCCTGGAAACTCTGCTAACATCCCTCCGTCCACTGAAACTTTACTGCTTTTTGCGTCAGCTTAGTCAGAGGTGCCGCTATGGTGGAGAATCCCTCAACAAATCTTCTGTAGTACCCTGCAAATCCCAAAAAACTGCAGACTTCAGTCGGAGTAATAGGTCTGTGCCATGTTTTTACTGCTTCTATTTTCTATGTGTCTACCTGTATACCAGCATCCAACACGATGTGCCCCAAGAAAGCTACTGAGTTTAGCCAGAATTCACATTTAGAAAACTTGGCGTACAGCTGACGGTCCTTGAGAATCTGGAGCACTGTCCGCAGATGATCCTGGTGGTCAGCCTCTGAGCGAGAATACACCAGAATGTCGTCAATAAACACTCTGACGAACATGTCCAGGTATGATCTGAAAATGCTGTTCATCAGGTCCATAAATAATGCTGGGGCATTCGTCAGCCCAAAGGACATAACTAGGAATTCAAAATGGTCGTATCTGGTCCTGAAAGCAGTCTTTGGAATGTCCCTTTCACGAACCCGAACCTGATGGTATCCGGACCGTAAGTCAATCTTTGAGAAATATCTGGCCACCTGTAACTGATAAAAAAAATCATCTATTCTGGGAAGAGGATACTTATTCTTGATTGTAACCTTATTCAACTGCCGGTAGTCTATACACATGCGGAGTGAGCCGTCCTTCTTTATCACAAATAGAACTGGCGCACCCCAAGGTGAAGTACTCGGCCTTATAAAGCCCTTATTTAATATATCTTTCAACTGCTCCTTTAATTCTCTAAGTTCAACAGGAGCCATACGATACGGAGGAATTGATATGGGCTGAGCTCCTAGTAATAAATCAATTGCAAAATATATTTCCCTTTCTGGGGGAATACCAGGTATCTCATCTGGAAATACATCTGTAAATTCATTCACCACTGGAACAGACTGGAGAGTCGAAGGCTCTACTCGAACATCCTGAACTCTAACAATGTGGTAAATGCACCCTTTAGCTATCAACTTTCTCGCCTGAAGATAGGAAATAAACCTACCTTTTAGTGTAATTGTACTGCCCTTCCACTCTTGTACTGCCTCCCCTGGAAAGTGGAATCGGACTGTCTTGGTCCAGCATTCTACATTTGCATAGCACGGAGCCAACCAATCCATACCCATAATGGCGTCGAAATAGAGCATTTCTAATTCTACCAGATCTACTGTGGTCTGACTATCGGCAACCTCTACGGTACACCCTCAATATACCCTTCTGGCTATAATGGAGTCACCGACGGGTGTGGATACTGAAAAAGGTTGCTGAAGCAACTCTGGTGCAACATTAAACTTTCGATCCACAAATGGGGTAATGTAGGACAAAGTGGATCCTGGATCAATCAATACATTAGCAGGGTATGAGCAGATAGTCATCATACCTGTCACAACATCAGGTGATGCTTCTGAATCCTGCCTCCCTGGTAAGACATATGTGCAGCTTGGACCCACACCTACACTGGAGGCCCCTGATCTACACCGGCCTCTGCATGCTGAAACTGAGGGCCTACGCCCTACCAAGGATACTGAAGCTTGTGACCCTGCGGATGCCCTGTCCTGCCTATCCCGGTCCTCCTGTCCTCTAGCTAGAGAATCTCTCATCAGATGACCCTCTTGGCCACAAATATAAAATCCGGTGGAGCCATACCTGCATGCTCTAGAATAGCATCGACTGCATATAGGGCAAAGTGGTACGGTATACCTACTCTATCTCCGCCCTCCTCTGTAGTGGTGAATCTGCAGTCTGCGAGCCTTTGCCAGTCTCTGACTGCCCCCTGCGACGAAATCTGCCCCTTTGCGACTGTGGTGGAGGCGGGGGTCTGGGCGGCCTATCTAATAATCGTGGCATAGGTCCTCCCCGAGCCTCCCTCTGTAACTCAACCATCCTATCCCTACGGTGATGTTCCTGACTGGTCCTGCTGATCTCCCGCTGCCGCTGCCTGATGCCTTGAATATTCTGGGCGAATGCCTGAACTCGGGCAATATCCTTGTCCTCTCGAAGTGTAGTCGTAATACCAGTCTCAACATATTTTGGATTCAATCCCATGATGAAGCGGTGTACTCTGGATGCCATGGTATAAACAAAGGCCGGTGCATACCGGGATAAAGAATCAAACCGCAATGCGTATTCCCGAACACTCATGGCCCCCTACTCTAAATGTAAAAACTGGTCACCCGGGCCTATCGAATCTCCCGTGGCAAATAGTGATCCAAAAAAAGCTCCTAAGAAGCTGGACCAGGTCGGAGGGGAAACATCTCTCCTTCTGGACCTTTCCCAGCTTTCATACCACAACACGGCGATATCTCGTAATTGAAATGCTGCCAATTCAACCGATTCTATAGGCGTGACATGCATAACCCTGAAAATTCTCTACATCTGATCTAGAAAATCCTGGGGTCCTCTGTCCGGTCCGTACCTGTAAACTGTGGGGGATTCAAAGCCGAAAATTCTCGGACCCTCGAACTACCGGGCCCTCTTGACGACTCTTCTACTGTAGATGTCATCGGCTGACGCTGAGCATCCATCATTTGTGCTAACATGACTACCGCACTCCTGACCTCCTAGTCGGAAGGTATCGGTATAGAGACTACTGGAGGTGGTGTCGCCCCAAGTGGCTCCTTATGTGGTGGAGACTGCTGAGAAGGTTGGGACGATGCCTCTGTATTGCCTTCTGATTGGGCTATTTCTAAACGATGGTGAGGCATCCTGCTGGTGCCTTCCCCTGCTGCAATGTCCAATCTCTGGCCCGTAATAGGATGTCGCTAGTCTGACATTAGCTGTAACCAAAGAATATAATAAGCTCTTGGGACTCAACCCTATATTGTCCCGCTCTACAGCACGACTGAATAAGAATAAAAAGCAACCATCCTATCATGCCTTGCAGCCTCCTGCCTATAGTATGTAGTGCACAACAAATCCATAGGAAAGACTCTACTTAGCACGGCTTGTAGACTCCCTAGGATATGGCCTGCTCTGATACAAAATTTGTCATGCCCCGCCTTGGGGGCATGACTGGCACCTGGTGTCCTACTCGGACCTGAACTGCTGGACTAGCTGAGCCTACGCACTTCTGGTGCTAGGCTCGCCCTAACTCTAGATTCAAGAAAATGACGGGCTATATAACAGCTGTAAATACAGCCTACGGTCGACTAGGCCTATAGCCACTTGTAAGCATACAATAGCTAACCAGAACAACAGTAGTATGAAGGAACCTATGCGGGCCGACAAGGTCACCATGCTGTCTAGTTACTTTTGAATCAAGAAAAAAGGTGCTAAACTGCTACGTGACCGACAAGGTCACCACTACCAACTGAATGAGGCCCCACACGTCCATCATAAACAAACTAAAACATACACACGGCCTTACACGATCGGTACAGCTAACCACAGGGAATATACAATCTGCAAGCCTCTAAGAATACTGATAATATGGTTGGGACAAGGCCCCGGCCTACCCATACTTTACAACAAAAGAAAAGGGATAAACCTCTAGCTATCTAGCTCCGGATGATTGGAGCTGATGACTCTGTGTGCTGGCTGGAATCACGAGGGATCGGCTCCTTGTCTATAAGTACCTGCAGGATAGTAATGCAGCGCAACAAACGGGCGTCAGTACCACTGGTACTGAGTATGCAAAGCAATAACTGGAAAATAAAAGAAGATAAGCAATATAACAGATAAAACTGGAATAGAAAGAAATAGACTGTAACTGACTGAAAGTATGAGTTTAAGACTGTCCTCAACTATGCTGAAGGGAGTAGGAGTCATACCTGGAAATGTACCGTTATACAGTCGATCTATTCATATCTAACGTAACATAGCATAATATAACATAACATAACGTAGCATAGCACACATAAACCTTACCCGGCCCCCATAAGCCGGGAGGTACAACCAACAGGCATTCTATACCCCTACCCCGGTAATCCCATCTCCCCTAGTAACAATAAGCATCCTGCCAGTCCCCTGGGTATGCACTTGGGCCCGCTGAGCCCCTGAACTGTACCTGAGTCCGGAGGACTCCTTAATCAACACCCCGAGCGTACCCGCTCGACGGGGGTGTATAAAAGCTGACCAAGGCAATATATGGGGAAACTGGCATCCCATCTTCGTGCCCTAGGGGACGGCATGCCACTCCATAGAGCAACGTATCCTCGCCCTCAGGCGGACGATTCAATACAGCTACTAACCCTGGGGCGGTCATGAATGCTAGGTAATCCAGCCCAAAACAATACAGTCAGGTTGACACCCCGAAATTTTTTATGATGATTACTTAATGGTTATATGTCATAATAAGGGGATTATGGGTTCTATGTTTTTTGTAGGTGAGGAGGGAAACATGTGCAAAGGGAAAAGCGAAGAGTATGTGAAGTTTCTAAATAAGGGTCAACTTTTACTGGACATATCTCCAAATATGTAATGATTCAGAGGTCCTATGGCCTATAAAATGAAAGATATTTGAGTCTAGTTTACAGTGAAAAAAATTGCTCGTAAATCGGAGATCGAAGTAAAATGTTATTCTCATTTGAAGATAGCACCGTCGGCTAGAAAAGCGCCCATGCACGCGGGCACCGAGACAGGCAGGTAGCAGGCGCACGCGCGTGCGAGGGAACATCACACGGGCGCCGCACGCGGGCACCGAGACAGGCAGGTAGCAGGCGCACGCGCGCGCGAAGGGCTAGGGAACTCCTTTAGCTCAATAATGAAAGTTAGGCTATATGAAGTAATTTTGAGCTAAAAAGCTCATTTCTACTCCGTTTCACTTCATTTTTTTTCAAAATTCACATAATTGAGAGCTCTATCCAGTGTTGAAAACAAATCCTAGGTAAGAAATTGTATGCATTGGTCAAATTTCCTTAAAGTCCAAGTTTGGAAATGGTTTCTTATGTTGTGAGCTTCTAATTGTTGAGTTGTTGCGTTTGGCTGCCAAGATGCTGCATTTTGGGCAGTAGGGAGGTGAAGTTCTACCTCCATATTGGTGAGAGTTGAGTACAAAATGAGGTGGTGTTTTTACTCTTTGAATTATCATGAATTAACAAGTTATGTTGGAAGTGAAATTGGAACTTATGTGTTGCGTGGGTGTGTGTTGTTGCTGCGGTTTTGCAGCATGGTTGCTACATTTTTGGAATGGAATTTAGCTGAAGAGGAACCCTATATGGGCAGGGGATATACACAAGTGAAAGGTAAGTGTTCCTACTTGGTTTATCCGCTCAAATTCGCAAGCTCAAGTAAGGAAATGACATAAAGTCAATATGTGTTTTATGTGATATTTGACTGAGGTTTCTGCCCGTCTTTGGGAGGTTGTTACAGTTGTATAGATGCTGGAATTTATCCAAAATATGGAAGTAATACAGCACACCTTTGGGGAGGTTAAACACCAAAAGCACGTAAGTGAAACTCTCTTGAATTGCCTCAAGTTTAAGATGCCTAAAGGTACGCAAGATTGCTGAAAATTATATTATGATGTGGTTGTTTGGTTTTACGTTTTGGGACATGAATTGTGACTGGGAACTTTGCATAAACAGCACTCATTCCATGTAGTGTATGTAAGGAAGTTGAAGGTGTCGTAGTTTCTAGCAAGCGGATGAAATTGGCTAAAAAGACGCGACAAAGTGAGGTATGTAAAGGCATCCCTATTCTTATTTTCCAAGCACGGAATCTTGTTGTTGATCGAGCCAATGTTCCTATGTCTTGTGATCCTATTGAGGCATAAATGATTCTGCCCAAAGTATTATAAATACATCATATAAGCCATGAAGAGTTAAATATGCTTGCAGTGAACGAATGTGAAGTGGAAGGCATATTGTTTACGATTATGGTTGTAGTTGTAAATCTAGTCTGAAGTCCCCTCAGCGTGGGCACCGTGAGCTGGTCCTTTATATTATTTCATGCATGTGATATCAAATGTGTTCAAAATTCTAGTTGCTATGTGAAATTTGTAAAAAGGCAAGAAGACGACACGCAAACGAACTTAACTCTAGAAAACAATTTTAAGTTAAATAAGGGTAAATGAGAACAACGAAATGAAAGTGCCTTACAATAGTTATCCACCCTATTTTGAACATGTTTTAAGGTATATAAGGCCAAGAGGATATTCCTTGATTTCTCTCTGTTTATCTAACTGACTAGTTAACGAGTTTTCGAACAAACCAATACGTTGAACTCAAAAGATAGAACTCGAATGTGTAAATTATTGATATTTATGTGAAACCATCTTTTTGGGAAGGTTATGCACAGTTTATCAACGTTAGAAGGTTATACGAAAAAAAGTATATATTTACACTTATTCCTACGTTCAAGTTACACGCTAGGGTAACAAGAATTGTCTTTAGAATGTCGCCGTAAATTTACTTTAACTCTTGTGCTATCTGAACATCCTGAGAGTCAACAAGGAATTAAGTTAAATAAGGGATATAAATACGTTATGTGGTAATGATATAATGAGTATTAGGTGACGACCTTGTATAAATCAACTAGAGTTGAACGTTTGTAAAATAGTTACTTAAGTTAAAGAGAAGCTCTCTGCTATACCCCTAAACGTTTATGTTAAGTTATCGATTCTAAGTGTTTAAATTGTCTTCTATGACCGAAAAGGGTGATCCTAGGAGCTTCT
>JACEIK010007371.1:57026-76445 GCA_018107945.1 Datura stramonium | reverse complement strand
GTTCCACTGATTATGGGGAAACATCAGAATGAATCATTAAACATATAAGGAGGTTTATATAATTTTGAGGCGGTGGTAGGGGGGCGCGGCGCACCACCTGTAGCGCCAAGAATCGGGTGCGATGCGCCCCTCAAGATGTTGGGCTTCGTTTGACTCCATACTCGTCTGTTCATTCCCTGAGCCTTTTTCTATATCTGTCATACTCTAAAACTCTCGAGGAACGTACGAACATATCGATTACATGATAGGAACTTATGGTTGTAACATCATCCCCTCCTTAGGAACATCCGTCCTCGAATGTAATCTGAAGCTTAAGAGACTCAGCTCCTTTAACGAGTGCTAGAAATTTTTTTGCAAAGTCTCCTCTATAATCTGGACTATCCAGAAACCTGAAACACAGAGAAACCCAGCATAGGCGTCTCACAGGATGGTATCAACAACTACTCCACAACATCTAGTGAATAACTGAATAGTACCGATAGTGTAAGCAATCAAATAACAACTGAACAACAATCTTACCATAACTGCTCAATCTGGGTTTTTTCTAGATAAGTGATGATATCTAAACCTTATGTTATCCTCAGCTTCTCGAAAAATTCCTTCTGGCTTTCTATTCCTCTAGAAGAATTTTCTAGGCTACAACTTTTGTCCTCAAAATAGCCCCTACAGACTTGCCAATCTTATATCACTATTGGAGTTTCTTTGTAGGACTACTCAACTGGGCCAACCTAAGAAAAGGTCTCCTACGCGCTTGCGTAGTGTTGATGAACAAACTATAGCCTTGAAGGCAACCCTATCTCATAGGCCACTTGGACAATCTTCCAGAGGATCCATTATAACTTAGTAATTCTACGGCTGGCTTTGCCTTCTTTGTCAGATCTCATAACGCCCTTCTTTTGGTGAAATTTTCAGGAATACCCAGTCGTTGCTTCAATCCTAACTCCCTATTCCATACGTTAGAGTAGGACTTCTGGCGACCCTGGGCTATCGATACATATCTTCTCATAAGTTAAATTTTTCCCCCTAACTAATGTAGTATGCCCGATTCGACTACCCCTGGCCTACATACTTCAAGTCATCATATAGGGGACCTACCTTTCGAACCATAGCATATCTCTGAGCATTTGAATCATGTACTTTACTTTTCTAGTTATCTGGGGGCGAGAAGTTGTACTCAAGTTAATCTATGCCCCAATCCGACCTAACACCCTTTCCAACACCTAACGGTGGGTTGTGCCCTTCTGTCAGAATCAATAGACACTGGGGAATCAAATAGCTGGAATGTTTCTTTATTATTCAAGTTAGTGTAGTCTTTATCTGAAATGTCATTCTAACTGGCAAAAAATAAGTTAATCTCATTAGCCTTTCAACAATGGCCCAATGGGTTCACATTTATGCCTGGTATGAAGTGACCTTGTAACTACATTCAGACTGACTTCTTCCCACTTCCGCACAAGCATGGCTATCTTCTGAATTAGCCTACCCGATTTCTACTGTCCAGCTTTTCCTTTCTTGTCATTGGAGCTCTATGACACAACTCGACAATATCTTTCTTCTTCCCATGCCATCAGGAGGTCTCTTTTATAACCTGATGCATTTTCATCAAACTGAGGCGGAAGGAATAACATACATGGTATACCTTTTCTACAATCTGCTAACCAAGTTGTACCACATTTGGAACACAGAGTCGACCTCTAGGTCTCAAGAATCCATCACCTACTATCTTTAAGGCTGGTGACTCCTCCTGCTGGGCCTTATCTCTGGCTGCACTAGGCTAGGGTCTCTGTACCATCACTTCTTTGCCTCCACATCTAGTGGTGATATTGCAGTATTATAGGTTACAACCTCACTATCCTTTAAATGTCAGCCTAATGCTTATTTCTTTACATTTAGCGGCGATTCCAAGCTCTATCGACCTGCTACAGCCTAGAGGTGATTAGGTTTTCCTCCAGAACTAGATACTCATGTCTTCCCCATACTTCTATAGGCTAAGATCTGGTGTTCGTTCCCCATGCACCATACTGGAAAGGATATTATTGGCCAAGTCTATCAACCTATATTGTCTAACCCGCACTCAGGCCAATTTCACTCATATAATCTCTATGCCCTTCGACATAATAAACTAGGGCCATATCTAGTATTCCTCATGTATCCCCCTATCGCCATTCACACACCGCAATGGGGGTTAGTATATTTCTGATTTAAACTTTGTTGTTGTTGGAAATTTACTGCTTGTGGACTCTCACTCGTACTTGGGTGCTGCTAGTAATCTTACCTACCCTCCTGATTTACTGTCGTGAGGGTCTAGGTGACTTATTCAAGAACTAGGAGTCTTAATCACTTTCTAACATTTTCTAGGAGTCATCGGATCTAGCCCTTCTTAAGTATTTACTCAGAGCAACATGGTGTCGATACTTACACTCTCTATTATACTGAGAAGAGGTTGGGAGGTGGGAGATAACCCTATCATTCTATAACAAGGATAGGGTGTGAAACAAAACAAACTCTAAAAGCTGGAGGTACAAACCTTGCACAATCCTTCGCATTTTTCAGGTAATCCAACATTAACTGTCGTCCCTGTCTAATTTTAAGTGTCTACTAAGTAAACCAACTCATATATATATATATATACCACATTCCTGACCTCATGTTCCGAGGGCATAGAAAGAACTAGAGACGATACTGGCATATCTATTACCTTATCAGGTTTTTGGTGCCCCATACTAGACTTTCCTCCCAATTGTGACACCTTGCTGGTACCCTCTCCTGCTATTGTATCTTAACTGCAGCTAGTTGTAGCCTGTCTCATGTCAAACATTCTTCTAGACAGACATATCAATCAAAGCTTAGGGACTCAACCCTATACAACTCGGCTCTATAACACAATATGAGAAGAAGGAAGGGTAACCAAACTATCATGCCTCGTAACCTCCTGCTTATAGAATGTGGTGCACAACACATTTAAAAATAAATCTACACACAAGGCTTGCAGATTCCCTAGGATATGAACTACTCTGATACCAAGTTTGTCTCGCCCCACCTTGGGAGGCATGACTGGCACCTAATGCCATATTGGGATTTGGACTGACCTGGCTTGGCATATGCACCTCTAGTGCCTACCAGCGACTCAAAATCAAGAAAACAAACTACTATATGTCAGTTGTAAACACAGACTCAGGCCAACAAGTCCATGCAACACTTATAAAAGAAAATAGCTAACCCAAACAACATAACAATAAAAAGGATCCTATGCGGACCGATAAGACCACCATGCTGTCAAGTTATAATAGAAGAAAAATCATGAAGTCATATGAATACTGTAGCCGACAAGGCCACTAGCTAAAAGCTATACTAGGCCCATATGGACAACATATAAAACTGAACATATATAGGCCCCCATGGCCAAAATGAACAACTAACCAAAGAATGTAGTCTACAAGCATCTACGAATAAGAATATTTGTCGGGAGAGGGCCCCGACCTACCCAAATACTATACAATAAGAGACAGATAACCTCTACTACCTAGAACTCCGAATAAAAGGAGCTTTCCACTCTACTGACTTGGAAAAGCTACTAATGGAGGTCTTGAACCCTGTCTATCTAAACCTACAAGAAAGTATGCAGCGCCCCATAATTGAGCATCAATACAATATGTACCAAATATGTAAGGTAGTAAATAAAGCTAAAAATATAAGTTGATAAAGAATGGAAAGTGAATAGCAAGAAGGACAGTAGTTAACTTGTAAGCTTTCTTATCCATAACCTGCACTAGTAAACCACTACATGTATATGAGTTGAAGCTGTATGATTATACATTCATAAGCTACAACTAGCAAGAAAGTATAAAAACAAGAACCTAACCTGGCCCCCATAAGCCGAGAAGGTACAACCAACACAATAATAACCTACCTGGGCCCCCATAAGCCTCGGAAGGCCCCAATCAATCTATATACCCCTATTGGTACCCCTTAGTCCATACAAGTCACTGTAACTGTATCTGAGTCATCTGGGCTCCTGTAACTGTATATGAGCCATCTAGGCTCCTGTAACTAAATGTGAGCAGTCTGGGCTTATGTAACTGAATATGTGCCATTTGTGCTCCTGTAACTGGATATGCGCCTTCTGGGTTCCTGTAACTGAATATGAGCCATCTGGGATCCTGTAACTAAACGTGAGCCATATGGGCTCCTGTAAATGAATTTGGGCCTTTTTGCTCCTGTAACTGTACCCCGAGCACAGGAGGCTCTATAAAGGGTCTGTAAAGCCACTACAGTTTAGAAGAAGTCCATATGTGAATAGACTTCAATATGGACATGTAGGCAATTAAGTAGTTCTGTAAATAATGTAGCATCGTAGCTCTGTAAGCAATCTATAGACCCATAGGCGTCTACAGCAGCATCGTAGCTCCTTAAGCAGTTTATAGCTCTGAAAGCAATTCGTACATCTAGCAACCTCTTAGTCGTTCATGGAGAGAGGTGGTATGAAACACGGTCTACCCCAACTAGGGACACTATGTTACAATCTACAAATCTAGCCATTCAAAAGGTGTATCTCACCTCTAGGCCTAACGCAGCCACTATTTTCCTCTGGGACAGTTTCTATATAGCTTCCAAAAGAACACCCCGTGTGACTACACTTGACCAGCGGATCCTGGCAGTGATTATAATCTCTATGGCCTAGATAGACTAGGGCGAGGTCTGAAGTGGTTTAAACGATACTCTGAATGTCATGCTAGGACAATGGTAGCTCATAAGAGAACAGTAAGGTCACAGGCGACCAACTATTTAGTTTCCTCGCATAGAACGATTGTAGGGTTGCTACTAAACAGACATGCTCCTGAGCAGTCAACCCTAACCCTTCACAAGAAGCTTACTATAATTCTTAGCCTGAAGGTAATACTATACTACTATGGTTCTAGTCCCATAGACCTTAACGTGGTCTGTGCAGATTTCATATCACTTCTCTGGGCGATTCAAAGTCTCATAGGCAGGTATATCTGGACCTAGCCACCCGCAGCAACCTGTACACAGGTATCTATAAGAGCAGGATGGGGCATTGGCCCCACATCCAACTATTAATAAGTTTTCCTTCTTAGGTTACCCACGGGTCTATCTGACTTGTACAACTAGGATAACTTTCTAGGCATCCTATACGACAAGCACCAAGTCACTCAAACTAACAGTCACTGATAATAGCCAACTATATTGGAGGCTATCACTCAATTCACTAGGAAACTCTAGTGCCGCCGACTCTAGGGTAAGACTATCCTATCCATTTTCTGGCCCTGGAGGCATCATAGTACGCCAACGGCCTCTGGTGATCTTCACTGACAATATATGTATCAAATTGAAAGTTATATCGCCCGGTTGTGGCCTACGCTGTCCAACTTACCAAATCAATCCCAACATCTAAACATAAACTTCTAAGGCCTTGGCCTGATAGAAAAACATCAGAATTCTAATAATACTATAAATAGAAGAACTGGGAAGTCTCTATGACACTCCTAGCGTTAGTCACACTTATCGTGCCCTTTCTTGACAAGGAATACTACGGTATAATCTCAATTTGTCTCATAACAGCTAACCATAAGATACATAATCATTACCCACTGGAGGCAGATAATCACAATATACAGGATCATTATCTACATTCGAAGGCATAAGTCATATTACTATACGACGAGAATAACTTACTGAAGAGATAAACCTTTAAATACCTCAAATGCCTATTCTCATTTCTCTAATTTGTTCTAACATGTGGCCGGAAATTCCACTCAGTTACGGCCTTTATGCTGAAAAAATGAGGCCATTTTCAATACTAAAGCTCGGAAAACAATGATATTTTTCAATAATAATAACTATAATTCAACTCCATTTAATTCGGCTGAAAAATCAAAATTTCTCGGGAGTTTTGAAGGGAGAAATGCTTACCTCTTGTCTTTGGCCGCTTAGGAATCAATTTGAAGTAATTCCAACAACCTTTCTCGGTAGGGTTCCGATACACCGAGCAAAATTTCAGGAAATAACTCCACGGAGATGTTTCCCATAGGCCTAAAACTCGTTATCCAAGATGAATTTGTATTTGGACGGAGTTTAACGATGTAATTTGGTGAAAATCGAAAGAAAATGTCACCCAAGATGCTCCTTTGATTTTGGGGAAATGTTAGAATGAATCATTAAACATTAAAGGAGGTTTATATAGTTCTAAGGTAGTGGCGGAGGGGTGCGGTACACCAACTGTAGCACCAAGAATCAGGCGTGAGCTCGCTGCCACAGCGCGGTGCCCAGTGTGCCTGGCCTTCGGCCCTGACCTCCTGCTCGCCCGACTCCGTATCTGTCCGATCATTCTCCGAGCCTTTTTCCGTATGCATCATACTCTAAAACTCTCGACATACGTACGAACGCATCAGTTGTACGATAGAAACTTACTGGGTGTAACACTTGACATTCACAAATCCATGATGAGTACTTGAAGAGAAATCATATCATAGGACATAATTTCATAATCTAGGGTTAGAAAGATCAAAATCATAATAAAATCGTAACTTGACTTTTCATAAAACCTTGCATAATTGGGCATAGATTGATTGAGATTTGAAACCATAAAATAAATAGTCAAATTAAATATAAAATCTGCCCATAGGTCTTAAACCAACATTTAGAACATGAACGGAATTCACCCATAATCAAATCAAAGAGAAATCTATAAATTTGGTCTTAAAACCCCACAAGATCATCAAATTACTTTAATTCTTGAATTCATAAACATAGAGAGGAATTGGGGCATGGGAGTGAAGAGGAACTCACATTCACAACCCTACACACCTGGATAATTTGTTCTTACACTCTCCCTTCAAAGCCAAAAGGAATTGGAGAACAATTGGGAAATTCTAGGCTTGATATTCCCTTAGAAATCCTCTAGGTTGCATGCATGGGGAGGGAATGGGTTAGAATAGATTAAGCACCCTTAAAACCTTCCTAACTGAGCTTAATATGGCATAGTTTAGGACCTTAGAGCTTAGGATTTATGAAAATTCCCTTAATGAAAATCTAAAAAATAGGCACTGCCAGTGATCACGGGCCTCACCACGAGTCGTACCATGAAGTATTGACTCATGATCTCCCACTCGTGGTCACCACTGGCCTCTTGGAAACTTACTGGATTCTCACCACGTCTCCATCCCATGACTCGTGGTTCCCTACCACGAGTCGTTATATCACCCATGACTTCCTTTCCCCCACAAAACTAACCATGAGTCATACCCATATACCACGACTCGTGGTGTGACTCGTGGTCTGGACCATGGACTCCAGGTCTTCTTCACGACTCCTCCTACGAATCATCCTTCCTTCCCATGACTCATACCATGAGTCGTTTTTAGTTAAAATCTCATATTTTTCTATTGTTCTCATTTCAAATCTCGAGTCTAGTCTTAGGCACTTCCAGGGTATTACAATATCTCCCCCTTCATTCGTCCTTGAATATGGGGTAAACATACTGAATCACTAAGGAAAAACCTTTCATTCAAAATACTGAACATCTAAAGCTGGAAACTAATGGAGTGACTGACTTCGAACTAAAATACATGACTGAATTGAATTCATAAATCACACATACATACATTGACATGAAAGAAACTAGAACACATGAACTGAACATGAAACTGAATAGAGCACTAAGGAGGAAACTGATACCTTAAGCTGGAACTAAACCAAAATTGAATATGTGTGGGTATTTAGCCATCATATTTGCTTCGGCTTCCCACATAGCTCCCTCAACATGTTGATTCCTCCATAAAACCTTTACTGAAGCTACTTCTTTGTTTCTTAGCTTCTGAACTTGTCAATCAAGTATTTCAACAGGAACCTCTTCATAGCTAAGGCTATCCTTTACACCTATGCTCTCCAACGGAACAACCAAAGTTGGATCACCCATGCACTTCTTTAAAAGAAGCACATGGAAAACTGGATGCACTGAAGCCAATTCTAAGGGCAACTCCAACTCATGGGCCACCTTGCCAACACGTCTCTCAATTCGGTACGGGCCAGCATAACGGGGACTAAGTTTCCCCTTCTTTCAGAATCTCATCATTCCTTCATAGGAGACACCTTCAGAAACACCCAATCATCAACTTCGAACTCAATTTCTCTCCTCCTTACATCCACATATGACTTTTGGCGACTCTGAGTTGTTTTAAATCTTTCCCTTTATAATACCCCAAAAGTTCCTAAGAGTAGACCTGGGAGTTAAAAGTTGAAAACTGTTGAAACTGGGAAAAACATCACAGGATGAGAGGTGTAACAACTCGTGGTTGGAAACCACGAGTTGTTGTTACCAGTAATGGAGGAGTCCGGGTGGCAGTGGAAGCAATAACCGATGTAATGACTTATTGTGGGAAACAACGAGTCGTCGTTTGTACTCATGGTGAGAGATAGACTTTAGCATTTGGGGAAATAACAGGTCACCTAATGACCCGTCGTGAGTAACTGATAATGCTCAAACAATACCTCCTACCAAAGTATGATACGGACGTTGTGATTAAAGAATCCAACTAGAGGTTGAGGTCGATCCCATAGGGAATAGAGAGACTGGATTATAGCCGGTAACTGAACTTGTAAGGTAGTTACTTCAAAATTAGGGGTCCTAAAGAAAATCAATAATAAAAGAAAGTATCAAAATTCTTATGTTAAGTCAATATCAAAGGATAACTAGGGTTTGTGTTTCTCATGGGTTCATAACTGCTTTGGGTATACACTCGTGTTTATCACCAATACTTATAGAACCGATAACTTAGGTTCATTCAAACGACCGACCAAACCATATTGAATGACTATACTCAATCACTCGACCAAGTCTCATGAGTGGTTTCAAACAATCCGTTATCACTAGGTTCCAAATTTAACTATCATGCGACCACAACTCAAGTTAATACAATGATCATCAAAATCAAGGCTCCGTTGTAATTTTCTTTTCCTAATCTCTACCTCTTCAACCAAACAAGTAAGGAATTCGGGCATGTCCTAACGTTGCACACCATTAAAAACGTTTAACCATGAAGAGAATACATTATAAGTGTTTGTATTGGTTTTAAGATCAGTTTGTGTAATCCTAGCTTGTTAATTCACCATGGTTCCCACAACCCTAGCTATGGAGGTTTTAGCCTCTCATAGTTTCAAGGTTGTGATTTGCATTCTTGATTAAGAACAAAAATCAATACTTACAATAATGATTGAGAAAAACACTTCCTTCAATTACACCGAAAAAATCTTGAAAAACAAGTAGCAAGAATAAGATGAATTCAAGAACAGGTTGATCCCAAATTAAGACCAACTCAATTCTCTCTCTCTCAAGGTTTCTACTCTCTAAAATTATCAAACTGACTTCCTCCTATAAAAATTTAACCTAAAATATATTTATACAGACACAAGAATCCTTTTCCTAAGCCAACAGGACAAATTTCCGTATGTGTCATGATCCGTAGCATGCTCCTACGACCCGTAGCTTCCTCTCATAAAATCTCAGCTAACTAAAATCTGGCTAAGTGTTAGATCTAGGTACAACTCGTACCATCAACTCACGACTCATACTGAGATCCCGTACTTTGGATTAGAGATTTTAAAGTTTTTCTGAAGTTCATGACAACCAGAATGGTACAACACGTACCTTCATCTTATGGGTCGTACTTTCTTTTCGTAGCAGGAGCCAGACAAAGATGCAATTCTTTTGGATTTCATCATGACTCGTACAGGCCTTCTACAAATCATAATGGGACTCGTGGGTCACATCTGCTCAGCATTAACTTTCAACAACTTCTCACGGCCAACAGTATGACTCATAGGTCTTTCCTACGATCCGTACTGTGGTCTGCACTTTTTGCCCATTCTACACTTTTTAAGCTATCTTTTGCAATTTTCAGTTCCAACACCTGTTTATCCTATAACAAAAGGAAAAGTACCTCATATCCACATAAATACACCTAAGTCCATGTTGTTTTCTTAGTTTTGAGCGTCGAATGTGTGGACACCCTCAACTTAAGACTTTTTCATGTCCTCAGGCAAAGAAAAAAAAACTAGAACACGATGCTCAAATAGAAAATAGAATTAAGATACTACAACCAATACTCAAACAAACCTGCACTTTCTATACAAACTCTATTGACCCTTTCTCATTGAACCACATCAGCTAATGTACTACAAGCGACCTAAAAACATCATAAACAGGGATAAGACATGTCATCTAGCTATCAACAGCAGTCAAGTCATCAACAATGTATTTCACACAGACCAACAGTAAAAGAAAACATAATCCATATACCCTCATACAAATGAAGTCCCCTCTCAGATATGAAATGTCAAACATGAAACGGGACTAAGCAAGTAAGACGCTCACTCTCTCAAAGAAGTTACACGTATTATGTGTCAGATACCATAAGCTTTCCCTTATTTTATCTGCTTTGGTTTTTCAGATGGTCGAGTTAAGATCACTATAGGACTTGGTATGACTTGTAATGTAGGCTCAAGGCTGGACATGATAAAGATGAAAGATTTTATAAGTAACTATTCCTTCCTTGGCACTACATACATTGGCTACACCATTCACCTAATTCAACCTTTTATTCTTTCATTCCCCTTTTTCCCCTTTTTCTCCTTTTTATTCATATTTGCATGGGTGTGGTGAGTTTTCACTTTTCTTCAGCATTTTCAAAATTTCTTTGAGCTTTATTTGTCAACATTTACAACATTTTTCATCCTTTTCTTTTTATCTCACCACACCTCATTTTCCACCATTTCTTTCTTTTGTTATCATTTCCTTTCTTCCATTCCCACCTTTTATGCACCCCTACTCTAGCCACCCTTAACTTAAGTGTTTTTCTTATGTTGAGGTTCACAATATTCAAGGAAGGACCAGGGCAAAAATAGGTGCATTACAAAAATGGGTGTGGTTAATCGGTATATCAAAGAAACATGGTCTATTAAGTCTCAAACATGGGATCGAGGGATATGCAACTTTTGATAGAGCAATATAGGCTAAAAGTGAGCTAAACAAACAATGGCCTATGACCATATCCTAACCAACCATCCTTAGCCTATGCAGAGACCAACCTGACAAGTTCTAGATCTACAACAAAATACCGAACTGACTAATATACCTCACTCACACATGGTACATGAACTATTTTCACCTCATCTGTTTGGTTTATACATGGGTTAACAAAACTACTCATGCTGACAAAATAAATGAAATCCAAAGATCCACAGCAATCATGCATGTTGTGACAAATATATAGCTATTGTATTAGAAAATTTTTAAAAAGGTTAAATTTTTTACAAAAACCAAAACTAGTGCAATTTTCTTGGATGAGTACTCCTAAGCTACTTTGTAATTAAACAAAAATTACAAAATAAAAATCCTACACATGCTGGTTCTACTAGATAGCATGTTTGGGGGAAAAGAAACACAGCAAGAAAAACTCTCACACAGAACAAAACTCCCAAAAATCACAAGTACATTCCCTCCCTTTTTTGAAAAGTTGGTTTCGTCTTTGAAGCATCATCTAAAAGAACATAGGGAAGAGAACATACCTGTGGTGCACTAGGCACTCCTGTTATCTCGCGGAGGTGGTACCTCCACTGCAATAGTGGCGCTAGCGGTGGCCGGCATGCTCAATTGTGTGTCAATAGGGGGAGTGGTCCCCCTAGCAGTCATGGCCGCTTGCACGACCTCTAAAAATATCTAGGCTGAATGTGGCTCTCTCGAAGGGTCATGGCCACGGGCAAGCTCGGGCTGGGGTGCGATGGAGCTGCCTGCTCCTCTAGCTCTCTCATGCAGCTCAGTCATATGTGTTTCATGAGTCTGCATGCTCGCTGCTCTAGCCTGCTTGCGTTTTTTTCTCTCCTTCTTTCTTCTTTTTCTCAAACTCTCCTCACTAGCATTTTCAGCAGATCTTTTCTTGCCTTTATCACTATCTGCAGTCAGCTCCCAGTATGCTGCCAAATCAATATCCTCATCAAGCTCGACATCTAGGGTCGAAAGAGTGGGGGCTGCTAAAACTGTTGGTTTTCGTGATGACAACTCAACTACTTTGCTCCGAAGTTCCCCCAACCCTAAACGGAGACTGCTGGTATTGGTCTGGTCCGCCATTCTCTCATTGAAACGGCTCTCGAAACTATCTAGGCGGGCATGTAGAGCCTGAGTTGATGTCTCTATCTCTGACTTGACCCATGGTTTGACATTATCCATCATGGCCTGAATCTTACCCTCTGCCATGGTGAATCTCTTAGCTAGCTTCTGGAGAAAGTTCTGTGGTACCAAGATGTACCCTGCTGCTGTCTGATCCTACATGTTGGGCAGTGGTGTAGTTTAAGTGCTGGGAGATGACTCTGAATGATCAACGTCTATATTCGGTGTCTCACTTTGCTTCTGTGTAATGGGGACATTCACCTGTACGTCCCCTGTTGGTTGGGCTGCTAGGATAGCTATGGGAATCCTGGATCTACTTACCCGGTTCATCTCATCCCAGATAAGGCCTATATTTGCAATCCTTTAGCCTCCAATCAACCGCTCATCACCCCGTGGAACATCTGCCTCCATACATAATCTGAATACAAGACTCGGGAATGGGATAGTAGTGCTTACTCCCACTGCCCGATCTCGTATCTCATTGGCTATGATCCTCGAAATATTGATGGGGTAACGAGACATGAGGCATGAAACCAAAGCCACTCTGTCAGCACTTAGTATGTTGTCATTGACCGTAGGTGCTAACCGATGGCGCACTAGTGTCCAGCAAGCTTTTGCAATGAAGTTCATTGAATTCTTGGTCACCTTCTTTCCACCTGTAACTCATTCAGCCTCATCCTTATTCTTAGCAATCACCTCTACTAGCCATTGCAGCTACCTCTGTCGCTCCTGCACACTCAAGGATCTGATCTACTTCATTACCTCCACCCTGTAATCATACTCTGGCATCATCCTGGCAGGAAAGAACTGTGGGCCATACAACAATCGAGCAATGGTCCGCTTGGATATATCAACTTCTCGACCACAGACCATAACACTCTCCAGACGAGGCTGGTCTTTTATTTTTTTCCCTTCCATTGCCTTTACCTCAATTGTGGCCAAGTAGTTGGCATAGAATTCCCGAACGATGTTTTCTGTATACTGTGTTGGAGTCTTTGCCATCCACTTAAAACCATCAAAGCTAAAAATCTACTTCATCTCCTCAACTTCATTCAATGTGGTTGTGAGGATCCGCAGTTCTTCTTGAATGCTCCTCCGTGGCTTATTTTTGGTGGTGAGAGAGATGCCTTGATCATAGATTTCTTTGGCTCTCGGCACTCTCTAACGGATTGTACAGTTTTCCCTGGGTGGGGTCTGCTCTTGTGCAACAATAGGGCCTCTTCCTATGACTTATCACTGCCTCTTTCCTCTTCAGTCTGGGTCTCTCTTGACCCTTCTTCAGCATTAGAGTCGCTCCCTGACTTTTGACGTTCCTCTCTAACTCCCTCTTAAGACTGGGAGCTTGAACGGATGTGGAAGTGGTTGCTTCAGCTTGGGCTTTTTCTCTCGCCCTAGTGGTTCTGGTTCCATCGGTGTCCGAGGTGTCTACTTGATACTCCTCAATAAAACCACTAGGTGAGTCTCCGGCCATGTCAGACTCCGAATCAGTTGGTTCCTCAATCAATCTCCTTTCGGCTTGTGGTTTGTCTACCCTATGTTTGTATGTCATTGTACCTATAGAGAAAGAAGTTAGCATTACGTTTTTTAAAAAGAGAAATTAGAAAACAAAGTTGCAACTTTTCATCACGGGTCGACAATATGAGTAGGTCCCAGATTCTGAGTCATCTAAGCTACGACTCGTACAATGTAGGTACGGTCCGTACATTGAGTCGTCTGATGTAGCTTCAATTTAATGTTCTTCTGAATTATTCTACAACTCATAGTATGACCCGTATGTCGATTCCATGAGTCGTACTGAGAGATTTTCTATGTGAAAATTTTCAGTTTTGGGGTACAAGTGCTCAATACGACTCGTAGTGTCTAACTACGATCCGTATTGTGCCTCGTACCCTTTCCAACCTTTGTTGTATTTTGTTTTCATAGTGTGCATTGGTTCTTTTTGTCACATTTTGGGTACTCAGAATTCCCCCAGGTTTAGGCATGTTTCGAACTCATTTTAACAGTGCTCAACCCTCCCCTTTTTATTTTAGCCATAACCCGTAGCCCATAACCTCTAAAAAAAATTGAAGTTTCAAACTCAACCCAACAATCAACATTCATTTAAGTTTCCATGAGTATCACAGTTTCCAATAAAATTGTATTTCCTTTTGAAACCATTTTTTTCGCTTATCACAGTCGACTCACAAGGGCTTGAGTTTCGGCCCCTTCCACTTTTATTCATGAGTGATTGAAGAAATTCAAAGTGGAATACTTACTTATTTTTTGTTTCATGGACTGGAAATCAACTTCTAGGGCTTTGCAAACATAGTTGGAGCAAGGATTTTTTCTAGATTCCTTGGTGATGAGAAGCTATAGGTGTGGGGGAGGTTACTTCATTCGTGGGTTTGTGGTGATTGCATGGGAGAAGGGTGTAATTTGAAGTTTAAAT
Organism: Datura stramonium; assembly: GCA_018107945.1. Classification (NCBI taxonomy): domain Eukaryota; kingdom Viridiplantae; phylum Streptophyta; class Magnoliopsida; order Solanales; family Solanaceae; genus Datura; species Datura stramonium. The sequence continues at coordinate 61,836 of JACEIK010007371.1, read as the reverse complement.
AGGTAGGGACAGATTTAAGAAAAATTAGGCTGAATCGTGTTATTTTGACCCATCACAACTCGTACCATGAGTCGTAGGTAGACCCTACGACTCATCCCCTGGACTCATGGGCAAATTGTTAAAGGAAACTTACCTGATGACCTACGAATACATCATACGACTCGTAGCATTGAGATATGATCCGTAGGATGACTTGTAGGTTGGGGCTTGGAATCTTTTTTGTTCTAAACCTACCACGACTGCTGCTACAGCTCGTAGGATCTCATTACGGGTCGTACTGAGAAGCATAGCAGCTGATGTTTCAGCCTCTTGTTTTCAATTTTCCCTACACACTGAGCACACATTAGTTCAATAACTTGGGTTGCCTCCAAATAAGCACTTGATTTAACATCGCGGCTCAACGTAGGTAGGCTAGTTACTCAGACTTCAGCAGTTCACCACTTAGGTCGCCTTCCAAGAAGCGCCTAATTTAACATCTCAGCACGACGCAAATCTCTTGACTACTCAAAATTTGTCAAGCAATTCATACTTATCCTCCAGTGCTGAGATCACACTAAATTCCTTGGTTTGCTTCATTGTCTTTTAGATGTTGAATGTGACCTCCTCTTGATTTAGCCTAAACTTCAATAGTCCAGCTTTTACATCTACTAGAGCTCTCCTGGTCAAAAGGAATGGTCGCCCCAAAATGATGGGGACCTCATAATCAACCTCGCAATCCAAATCATAGTCTACTGGGAATATAAATTTATATACCTTGACAAGCACATCGATTAGGATCCCCACCGGCTTCTTAACTGTTATGTCGGCCATCAGTAGCCGCATGTTAGTCGGTGTAGGAGTTCCCAATCCTAACTTCTTGAATACAGCCAAGGGCATCAAATTAATGCTAGCTGCCAAATCACAGAGTGCCTTTGCGAACTCAACATTACCAATCACACATGGTATAGTGAAGGCACCTGGGTCCTCCTTTTTTGTGCTAAGACCCTTGTAGCTATGGCACTGCAGTGATGCATATTGTCAATAGGCTCATAGCTCACAGATCTTTTCTTTGTCACTTTGTCCTTCATAAACTTTGCATATCCTGGAATCTTCTCTAACACTTCGACCAATGGTATGTTCATAGACAGTTGCTTAAGCATTGAAAGGAATTTCTGGAACTTACCATTCTCCACCTTCTTCTTCATCCTTTGGGAGAATGGTGGTGGTGGTCGTGGTATAGCTTTTTGTACTTACGTTGCCACTTGATCCTTGGCAGGTTCCTTCTGACCTCTCAGGACCTCGTGCAACTCACCAGTCTCTTTCTCAGCACTTGTGTCATCATCCTCCACTATTCTCTCTTTCTTCCATTCAACTTCAACTGGAAACGGGGGGTCAACTGTGGTTTTACAACTCCTAGTCATTATCGCCATACAATGTGCGTCATTCTTCAGATTTTGGATAGTGTTGCTAGGCAATGTACCCTTTTGTCTAGGGTTCATTGATGCTGATAGTTTCCCAAGTTGGTGTTCAATTTTCTTGATGGCAGTAGCATGTGATTCCACATTTTGACCCATATTTGACAAATCACCTCTGATCTCTTTCAGCTAATCATCGGTACACCTCACCTTCTTCAACATCTCAGCCATCATGCTCTCCAACATTTATTTCCCAGCCTCCCCTTCTCGTGCATTGGGAGGCACATAGAATCTAGCCTAGTCATTGCAATAACCATCATTGCGCTTCCAATTACCTTCGCGCTCACGACCTCGGCTCCTATCTATGAACTCGTTTCTATTGTAGTTGTCTCTATACTAGTTCCAACCTTGATTTCCAGAACCTTGGCACCAATTGTCTTGTCCAGATGCTTGGACATTGGTTCGGAAACCCGCCACCTGGCTATCCGAAAAGTTTGCCTCCTCCTCAAAATCAGAGTGATCAGCTCCTTACTCCCTACCTTGAGTACCCACTGCATTAACCTGTTTGGCTCCTGCTCCCATAATATGCTTTGTCAGCATGTCCAATGATGTGCGCATGTGAGCCAACTCCTGGTCGCGCTCTTCTTCTTTTCTTCTTTGCTCTGCAGTTAAACCATCAGCATATGTGCCTGCCACTACATCAGCTTCCCTCGTATGCCAGGCCCTATTTGTGTTAAGGACCCTGTCAAGAATGGTGGCAGCTTGCTCCCAGGTGTGACTTATCAATGCTCCTCCAGCTAGCATGTCTGCTACAACCTTGGTGCTATTGTTCAGAGACCTATAAAAAATTTCCAACAAATTATCATCTGGAATTTTGTGGTTAGGGCACTTAGTCAACTTCTTTTTGAATCTCAACCAAGTTTCATGAAGTGCCTTAGTCTTGATCTATCGAAAATTATAGATCACATCTTTTAGCTACAACATCCTGGACAGGGGAAAGAATCTCTCCAAAAAGGTCTTTTTAAGCTCCCTCCAGTTGGTTATGGAGTCGTTGGGAAACTCCGATAATCACAAAGTAGCTTCCCCTGATAGAGAAAAAGGGAAGAGTCTGAGCCGTATTGCATCATGGCTTACTCCGGGCAACCTATACGCCTTGCATATTCCTACGAAGTTCATTAGGTGCAGGTTGGCGTCATCCACTGCGTGACCACTAAACATCCCTTTCATATTTAGCAGCTGAATCATGGTGCTAGTGATGTCGAATTTGGCCCCGTCAGGCAATGGTGGTGGCACAATTGCTCCAGTTGACCCGACTTCATCAATATCTGGGTCATCATCATTGTCAAAGTACTGATGGGAAAATCTCTGTTGCCCCTCCCTTGTCGACCAACATTTATCAATTCATCTCTTTCATCTTTCACATGTTGTAGTGCAGCTTGCCGAGCTAGCTCGGCTTGCGTAGCTTCTTCAGCTATGTGGGCCTCTCTTTGCTCATGGTTTTCCATGTTACACAGTTCTATTTTGATTTTTTGATTTAATGGAAAAAGGGGATCTCCTCAACTCTGAGTGCTTGGCATTCACCGGAGAACCGCCTGTGGGTATCAAAAACACAAAAATAAATGTAATTGAATAAATAACTACCAAAAAGTTAATTACAAGATAATAACCTAGTTTTAGCCGTATTCCCCAGTAACGGCGACACTTTTTGATAACACTCAAATCATACCTCCTACCAAAGTATGAAGCGGACGTTCTCAATAAAGAACTCAAATAGAAGTTTACGTCGATCCTACAGGGAATAGGAAGACTGGATTATAGCCGGTAACTGAACTTGTAAGGTAGTTACTTCAAAATTGGGGGGTTCTAAAGAAAATCATAATAAAGGAAAATATCAAAATTCTGATGTTAAGTCATTATGAAAGGATAACTAGGGTTTGTGTTCCCCATGGGTTCATAACTACTTTGCATATACACTCATTATTATCACCAATACTTATTTATAGAAATGATAACTTAGGTTCATTCAAACGACCGACCAGTCCCTATTGAATGACTATACTCAATCACTCGACCAAGTCTCATGAGCAGTTTCAAACTCTCCGTTATCACTAAGTGCCATATTTAACTATCCTGAGACCGTAGCTCAAGTTAATACAATGATCATCAAAATCAAGGCTCCATTATAATTCTCTTTTCCTAATCTCTATGCCTTCGACCAAAGCAAGTAAAGAATTCGGGCATGTCCTAACGTTATGCACCGTTATGAAATGTTTAAACATGAAGAGAATACAATATAAGTGTTTGTATTGGTTTTAAGATTACTTTGTGTAACCCTAGCTTGTTAATTCATGATGGTTCCCACAGCCCTAGGTATGGAGGTTTTATCCTCTCATAATTACAAGGTTGTGATTTGCATTCATGATTAAGAATAAAAATCAATACTTACAATAATGATTGAGAAAAACACTTCCTTCAATTACTCCACAAAAATCTTGAAAAACAAGTAGCAAGAACAAGATGAATTCAAGAATAGGTTGATCACAAGTTAAGACCAACTCAATTCTCTCTCTCTCAAGGTTTCTACTCTCTAAAACTATCAAACTGACGTCCTCCTATAAAAATAAAACCTAAAACATATTTATATAGACACAAGAATCTTTTTCCTAAGCCAACAGGGTGAATTTCCATATCTTTCTCCGCCAATGCCATGACTCGACCTACGATTCATAGCATGCTCCTACGACCCATAGATTCCTCTCGTACAATCTCGGCTAACTAAATTCTGGCTAAATTCTGGCTAAGTGATGGATTTGGGTACGACTCATACCATCAACTCATGTGTTACACCCCGTAAATCCTCGACATGTAGATGACCTACTCGCATGTTGGTTAAGAGTTTTTGAATGAACTACATTCTAAAAAAAGGCCCGGGGGAAGACCCCCTCCGCGATGGCTCCGTGCCAAGGAGGGAGGGCCTCCACGACGGCGTCGTGCCACGGAGGCCCTGTCCACGCCCAAGTATATAAACCCCTCACTTCGGTTTTTTTTAGACAATTCTCATAATTAGCAGAGAACAAACCAAAAAATAGAGGGCATGAAGAATTCCTTTAAAATTCCTTCCGTTTACGCTATTAAACGCGGTCCAAACTCGAATTAATTTTGGGTAGTGAAGTATTAAGCTACCGGGAGCATTCCTGCGGAATTAGTTTCGTGAAATTCGGCCTGTGAATCATCGTCCTACCGAGCTAAGGTAAGTGGAATTGCTCCAAATTAGTGTCAATATACTCCTATCCCTAAAGTGAGTATTTCTCCCTTCCGGACTTCCGAGAAATAGCGAGTTTTCGGCCGTATTTCGATAAGTCAAAGTTTGGGTTATATATATATTAAAAGTGATATTTTCTTTCAGAATATTAATG
>JACEIK010007371.1:944-56285 GCA_018107945.1 Datura stramonium | reverse complement strand
ATGTTCAACATCCAAGTCAAACTCTTGACCACAGACTAGATGTTATTTATTAGCTGATAGATAGAAGGACGCCACGTCGATAAGTATGTTTCTACCTTACCTTCAGTATAGATAAGCTTATTTCAGATCCCGCCAGCCCAGAGAGTTTCAGCTACTTTCTGCTATTTAGAACTGCCAGTATTATTGCTTATATTCAGTTATGCTTAGTTTGCTTTACATACTCGGTACCAGTGGTACTGACGCTCATTTGGAGCGCTACGTTACTTGCCTACAGGTACTTATAGATGAGGAGTCGATCCCTCGTGATTCTAGCCAGCTCATAGAGTCATCAGCTCCTATCATCCGGAGCTAGACAGCTAGAGTTTTATTTCCTTTCTTTTGTTGTACAGTACGGGTAGGTCGGGGCCCTATCCCGACCATCTTATCAGTATTCTTAGAGGCTTGCAGACTGTATATATTTCCCTATGGTTAGTTGTGCCGGTTGTGTGAGGCCGTGCTTATGTTTATCTTGTTTATGACGGCCGTGCGGGGCCTTATTCAGTTGGTAGTGGTGACCTTGTCGGTCACGTAGCAGTTTAGNCGGTCACGTAGCAGTTTAGCTCCTATTTACTTGATTAAGAAGTAACTAGACAACATGGTGGCCTTGTCGGCCCGCATAGGTTCCCTTATGTTTATGTGGTTCTGGTTAGCTGATGTTATAGTACAGGTGGCTATAGGCCTAGCTGGCCGGGGGATGTATTTACAGCCGCTATATAGGCCGTTGATTCTGTGACTTAGAGTTAGAACCAGCCAGGCACCAGAAGTGCTTAGGCCCAGTAGTCTAGCAGTTCGGGTCCTAGTAGGGCACCAGGTGCCAGTCATACCCCCCAATGCGGGGCGTGACATCATGACTCGTACAGAGCTCCTGTACATTGAATCAGGGATTTTGAAGTTTTTCTGAAGTTCATCACGACCAGAATGGTACGACTAGTACCTTCATTTTATGAGTTGTACTTTATTCTCATAGCAGGAGCCAAAATCAGATGTAATTCTTCTAAATTTCATCATGACTCGTGCAGTCCTGCTACAAATCATACTGGGACTCGTGGGTCACATTTTCTCATCTTTAACTTTTAGTAACTTCTCACGGCCACCAGTATGACTCATAGGTCCTTTTTACGATTTGTACTGTAGTCTGCACTTTTTGCCCATTTTGCACTTTTGAAGCTATCTTTTGGAATTTTCAGTTCCAACACCTGTTTATCCTATAACAAAAGGAAAAGTACCTCATATCCACATAAATACACCTAAGTCCATGTTGTTTTCTTAGTTTTGAGCATCGAATATGCTGCAAATCCACAACACTTCAGTAACAACAACTCATTGTCAACAGTCGATGTATACATGGTCAAATTTCCAATGGACTTAACGGATGGATACCACGACCCGTTGGAGGAAACAACGAGTCATGGTGAGACTCGTTGTGAGAAACTTTAGAAATTTTTGAGGGGCATGCAACGATCAACTCAATGACCCGTTGGACCAAAGGACGAGTCACTTGTCTAACCGTGGTTTGATTTCGAAAACAAGGACTGGGCAGTGCAGACGATGAGCCATACCACGAGTCGTAGTAGCTTCCAATGAATCGTTGGTACACCCATTGGTTAACCTGTGCATATTTTCAGGATAAATTCATTAAGGGAATTTTTGACTTTCCATGCTATGAGGCCTTAAACTACGTTGTTTCATGTATTTTTCTGGGCATTTTAATATAGGTTAAGTCCCTATTGCATAGATCATTCCCATGCATGCATATTAAGAAAATAATTTGAGAGATCAAGCTATTCCTCAAGCTTTTCCCTATCATTTTATCCTTGGGAATTCAAGAACTTTAGAATCTGGTCCTATCAAGGTATGTAGGGTTACGAATGGGTGTTTCCATTCACACCCACCCCATTCCCTATTAATTTATGAAAATATATCAAAAATCTCATGGGGTTTTGAATTCAATATTGTGAAAATCTAATGATTTACTAATGGGTTGTTATGATTTGTGAATTACATCATATTTTATGAATTTTGATCAGATTTTACAATTATTTTTCTTATAAAATTATTGATTTCAATTTCTACTACTCAAGCCTATTTAAGCATGATCTATGATGACTCGATTTATGATCTTCTCTTCAATTGATGATATTTACAAGCCCAACGTGATTTATGATTTTAAATATGGATTTATCCAATTACCCATCATGATTTGATGATTTACAAGTTATATGTATGATCTACAAGTATGCATGAAATGTATGATTTACGAATTATGTTTTAGACGACTCACATGCCTTATGTCATGGCTAGATCACGTATGTACAAGAATGTTTATGATTATCATGATTTAACTAGTGCATGAATTCATGTATGTTATACTATGAGCACTATATATGTTTTGGGAGTAGTATCGAACACCGAGTAGGTTTGAGGCCTAGGTTCTTCCCTAGATCTCATAAACTACGTGCCACCGTAGGTATGTTGGGACCTCCTTTGTGATTGTCCCTGGCCCAATTGGCCCTTTTCATGGTGATATCACACTTTCATGGTCCTACCCTTGGCAACGTACGGACAACCTCCCGACTAGGGTTACAAGTCGGGCTTCATGTGTGCTCATATGGGGTATGTCGGTTAAGAGAATCTCCCACTGTTCCTCATGATTTATGCATGTTTACGATTATGTATGTTGGTTCAAGAAATGTTCATTTTGGCTTTTCTCTTATGATCATGATTACGATTTTATTACAAATGCCTTGAAAACATTGAGCCTTTGATATGTTATGTTATGATATTTATGAAATGAGCTTGATGTCCTACTCTTATGATGTTTTATGAGCTTTTACATATTTTAAATGTCCGTTTTACTCACCCTGCATACTCGGTATATTCCACGTACTGACCGCATAGTTATTATGTTGTAATGTTTTATGATACAGATCCTAGCTCTCAGGCTCATCCTCATATCTAGATCATCTCAGAGTGTACTTTCAGCTTCTTGGTGAGTCCTCATGTTCTGAGGGCCGTTTGACAGACGTTCAAGCTATTTTATGTTTCAGTACTTGTCGGGGTTAGTTGGGGGTGTTGTCCCATCAATCCATTGTATATAGTAGAGGCGTTCAGACAGTGTGTAGTACTCAGCTTGTGTATGTCTAAGTGATTCTATTTGTTATGATATGTCATGATTATGCTTGCATTTCTGCGATGCTTTGTGATTAGTCTCTTGCTTATAATGAGTGAAGTTAGATGTATGCTTATGCCATGGGTCAACTTGGGGCCTCTCGGGGTTCATTGTCCCGAGTTACGATCCGGGTCTACGTTCGGGTCATAACACCCTTATAAGCTAAACTTTCTCCATAGACTCATGAACTGAATCTTATCCTATCAAAGTAGCTTCACCAACCTCGAACCAACCAATAGGCAATCTATACCTCTACCCACAAAGAGCCTCAAATGGAGCCATCTGATTACTGGAATGGTAACTGTTGTTATATGAAAATTCAATCAAAGGTAAATGGTCATCCCAGCTACCTTTGAAGTCACTCACACACGCTCTCAAAATATCCTCAAGAGTCTGAATGGTTCGTTCAGCCTGACTTTCTGATTGCGGGTAAAATGTTGTACTAAACTTGACCTAAGTACCAAGTCCATTCTAAAACAATCTCCAAAACTGGGAGGTAAATTGAGTACCTATATCTGATATGATGGACAAGGGAACTCCATACAACCAAACTAACTCTCGAATATACAATTTAGCATAATCCTCCGCTGAGACGACAGTCTTGACCAATAGGAAATGAGATGCTTTTGTCAACCTATCTATAACCACCCAAATAAAATTATACTATCGACGAGTACGGGGAAACCATATGATAAAGTCCATGTTGATTTCCTCCCACTTCCAAGTAGGGATACTAATGTCTTGAAGCACACCTCCAGGTCTTTGATGCTCAACTTTCACCTGTTAACAATTCAGACACTTTGCCATAGATTCTGCTATGTCCTTCTTCATGTCATTCTACCAATAGAATTCCCGTAGGCCATGGTACATCTAAGCGACACCTAGACGTATGGAATATATGGAACCATGAGCCTCATGCAACATCTGCTCCCTCAAGTCATCAACACCCGATACAAACAAATGACCTTGATATCATAGTACACCATCTCCCCCTTGGGAGAAAAACTCCACCTTCTGATTCTGAACAGCTTCCTTCAACTTTACCAAAATAGGATCCTCATCTTGTCTAGCCTTGACTTCGATCACCAAGGAAGATTTTGATCCATTCTGAACAATGACGCCACCATCTGTCAAGTCAATGAGACAAACTCCTAGTCGTGCAAGTTGATGCACATCCTTCACTAACTCTTTCCTCTCCTCATCTACATGAGACACACTCTCCATAAAAAGCCTTCTAAGAGCGTCTGCCACTATATTAGCCTTGCCTAGATGACAAAGGACACTCATATCATAATCCTTAAGAAGCTCCAACCACCTTCTTTGATGTAGATTTAGATCCTTCTGGTTAAACACGTACTTTAGGCTCTTGTGGTCCGTAAACACATCCACATGGACCCTATATAGAGAGTTTCTACAAATCATCAAGGAAAATACTACAGCCACCAACTCGAGGTCGTGAGTTGGATAGTTCCTTTCATGGACTTTCAGCTTCCTGGAAGCATAAGCTATAACCTTATTGTGCTGCATTAATACACAACCGAGGCCGATCCTTGAGGTGTCACAATATACCACGAACCCATCGGTACCCTCAGGTAGAGTCAACACCGGTGTTGAGGTGAGTCGATTCTTCAACTCTTGAAAGATTTTCTCACAGGCCTCCAACCATTGAAACTTCACTTTCTTCTGGGTCAACTTAGTCAATGGTGCTGCAATGGATGAAAATCCTTCCACATACCTCCTGTAGTAACCACCCAAACCCAAGAAACTCCTGATATCTGAAGGAATAACTGGTCTAGGACAATTCTTCACAGCTTCTATCTTTTGAGAGTCCACCTATACACCCTACTTGACACTACATGACCCAAAAATGCTAGTGAGTCTAACAAAACCTCACACTTGCTGAATATAGCATAAAACTAGCAATCCTTAAGAGTCTTTAGCACCACCCTCAAATGAGCGACATGCTCCTCCTTGCACCAAGAGTATATGAGAATGTCATCTATGAAAACAATCACAAACATGTTTAAATACGTCTTGAACACCTTGTTCATCAAACCCATAAAAGTTGCAGGAGCATTTGTTAGTCCAAAAGACATAACTACAAACGCATAGTGACCATACCGAAACCTGACGGATGTCTTCGGGATGTCACTCTCCCTAACCCTGAGCTGATGATATCCAGATCTGAGGTCTATCTTTGAAAAACACTTGGCACCCTAAAGCTGGTCAAAAAAGTCATCAATTTCTAGGCAGGGGATACATGTTCTTCACGGTGACCTTGTTCAACTATTGATAGTCAATGCACATCCAAAGGAAACCATCTTTCTTCCGGACAAAGAGTATTGGTGCACCCCACGGGGATTTGCTAGGTCTGATGAAACCTTTGTCTAAGAAATCCTTCAACTCCTTTAGCTCAGCTGGAGCCATTCTATAAAGAGGAATAGATATAGGTTGCATATTGGAAAGAAGGCCAATACCAAAATCGATCTCCCGCTCGGGAGGAATTCCTGGTAAATCATCTGGAAACCCTTCTGGATATTCACACACTCCAGGAATTGACTAGATAGTCAGCATTTCAAATGTAGCATCCTTAACCCTAATTAGGTGGTACACGCAACCCTTAGAAATCATCTTTCTAGACTTAAGGTAGGAAATGAAATGACCTACAGGCACAGCTGAACTACCTTTCCACTCTAGGACTGGCTCACCCAAAAATCGAAACTCTGCCACATGGGTTCTACAATTTGCTAAGGTATAACATGCATGTAGCCAATCCATGCCAAAGATAACATCAAAATCTATCCCAGCTAGCTCTACTAAATCTGCTGAGGTGACTTTCTGAAGGACTGTGCAGGGCAATTTTTGTATACCCGTCGAGCTATAACTGAATCACCGACAGAGTAGAGACTGAGAAGGGTTCTAATAATATTTCGAGACTGACTCCGAAACTACTAGCAATATAGGGCGTCACATAAAATAAAGTAGCCCCTGGGTCTAACAATGTATATACATCAAAGTGGAATACTCGTAACATACCCATGACCATATCTGGTGAAGTCTCCTGCTCTTGACGAGATGCAAGGGAATAAAACCTATTCTAGCGTTGACCACCACCTACACTGGTGGACACACCCTACTAGGTTGGGCGTTTTGGTGCTGCTACTGAACTAGTAGCCTGAGTACAGCCCCTATCATGACTCAATCTGGCCAACACACTCCCGACGCCTGTGCCTGGGTCTACCACACCCAAAGAAGATATTTGATCCAATCAAGCACTCCCCTATGTGATTCTTGCCATACTTCTCATAGACTAGGGGATCCAATAATATATGTATATAACTATGTGGCACATAGTTCTGAGACCACGGGGTTTACCTGAACGTCAGGTCTACTCGATGCTAGACATTTCTCCCAAAAACATGCACATGAGGCTCATGTAATAATCGTGAAATTAGTCATGAAGTTCGTGTCCAAATAAATCATAGCATACTTGAAATACATGATTAGCCATGAATAAAGTCCCGTGAGTCTGCCAAGAGTCATAAATTCATAAATCATGAAGAACATGCACAATTGTATAAAATTCATATACTTGACATTCATAAATCCATAAAGAGTACTTGAAGAGAAATCATATCATAGGTCATAATTTCATATTTTATGGTTAGAAAGATCAAAATTATATTAGAATCATAACTTGACTTTTCCTGAAACCTTGCATTATTTGGCATAGGTTGATTGAGATTTGAAACCATAAAATAAATAGTCAATTTAAATATAAAATCTGCCCGTAGGTCTTAAAACAACATTTAGAACATGAAAGGAATTGACCCATAATCAAATCAAAGAGAATTCCATAAATTTGGGCTTAAAACCCCATAAGATCATCAAATTACTTTAATACTTGAATTCATGAACCTAGAGAGGAATTGGGGCATGAGAGAGAAGAGGAACTCTTATTCACAACCCTACATACTTGGGTAATCTGGTCTTACACTCTCCCTTGAAAGCCCAAAGGAATTAGAGAAGAAATTGAGAAATTCTAGGCTTGATCTTCCCTTAGAAATCCTCTAGTTTGCATGCATGGGGAGGGAATGGGCTATAATTTGTTAAACACCCTTAAAACACTCCTAACTGAGCTTAAATCAATGTAGTTTAGGACCTTAGAGCTTAGGATTTACAAAAATGCCCTTAATGCGCAATGCCAGTGATCACGGGCCTCACCACGAGTCATACCATGACGTAACGACTCATGGTCACCACTCGTGGTAACTACTGGCCACCTAGAAACTTAATGGATTCTCACCAAGACTCCATCCCACGGCTCATGGTTCCCTGCCACGAGTCGTTACATCACTCATGACTTCATCTCCCCCATGACACTGACCATGAGTTGTACCTACATACCACGACTCATTGTATGACTAGTGGTTGGACTCTGGACTCCAGGTCTTCTTCACAACTCCTCCTATGACTCATGCTTCCTTCCCACAACTCAGACCACGAGTTGTTCTGAGTCAAAATCTCTGATTTTTTTGTTGTTCCCATTTCAAATCCCGAGTCTAGTCTTAGGCACTTCCAGGGTATTATAGTCTTATGGAGGAATCAAAACATCGAGGAGGCTACATTGGAAGCCAAGGATGAGATTAAATACAAATACCCACAGCTATTCCTCGAGCATAAGGATGAGACCCTAGGTACAATTCTTATTCATGCTCAGTAGCACCATATCCCTAAGCCAATGAAACCTTTCTATGACCTCCTGTATGTTAACTTTCTACTATGCTCCTTCACTTTCCATGATTCGTGCCTATAGTCATTTACTTCCTGTACCTCCGCAAGTTCTCTTTATGATCTGATGTCGAACAGTGATATTATCTTGTTAACATATAAAGATTAGTAAGGTAAGTTATGGGTGTTAAGCAATTTCCATTTCAATAGGTATGAGACCCATAAGGGCCCAATGTGAGTCTCGTTGTGCTTTGTTCCATGTGATATGTTAAAAGTTTCTCTGTGAGACTTATGGTATTGTTCTGGTTATCTATTTCATGATATGAAATTTGCGGATAGTGCCAATTGAAAGAGAAACTCTGGCAAAAATTTTCCAGGATATTAGAGTCTACTAGTACACTTAGTCATTATTCAAGAACGAATGATCACAAGGTAGAGATATTATAATTCCCATGCTCTCGGAAGAAGTTCTGGTAGGTCGAGGATGGTAATGGAAACCTTTTCCACAGGTGTAGAACTAGCTGGGAGTGGGAAACTGTCAAGCTTGGTGCTCCCAAGAAGTCACTGCACAAAAATCTACTGAGGGAAAGGCAGTCTGTCAAAGGGAAACACGGACCATCCTTTGGATCATCAATTGGGATATAAGGAATTGAAGTCTCTCAAATAAAAGTATGGAAGGCAGAGTATGGACTATCATTTAGAAAGATGAACCATCCCTTCAGTCATTATGAAAGGGGCGATGATTGGGGTCTCTGGTTTTGGGAAGGATAATGGAAGAGACGACCCATCATTTGGTATGTCCCTTGAATTTGGGATTCCACCTATAGTTAAGGAAGGATCCGGAGATGAACCATCCTTTGAGAAGACGACCCATCCCTATGACCCTAGGTTTCATCCATTGTGTTTTAGCCCTCGCCTATAAATAGTTTTCTTCGACCCTAACGCTTATTTTTCTTCTCTCTCTCATCTAGGAAAGCTCTCCCAAGCCTCCCAAGATCAAGGTAAGTTCCATAATCTTCTTTTAAGGATTTTTCCATGCATGCAAGTATAGATTAGTGAATCCTAGCTTCCTCTCTCTTAGTGTTTCAAGGAAGAACTCTCTCCTAATGTAAGCATCAGCAGCCCTCTTCTCTCTACCTCATCTAAATGGGTTTCCCCTTGCTTTTCAAGCATTAATGTATGTAAGGAAACATTAAAAAGTGGGACATCATGTTCTTCCCAACACTAGCTTTCTTTATTTCTACCTCCATTCAAGAATTCTAAGTGTCTTCAAGTTTTGAGCTATGAACCAGTAACATCTCGAGTCTCAAAATGGCTTCTTGAAGAAAAAGGACTGCTGGTCTCAGATCTAGTGCAGGGGTGTGATAGAGGAGTCAACAGACCATCATCCTAGTAACGATCAATCACTATGGCATTGTGGCTCTGACAGCGAATTTGATGGTCATCAGTCTAGCAACGGACTGTCACTTGTCCCGTAGCAATCAGGCCTCGGTGTTCCCAAAGTGACAAAAGGTCGACAGACCATTAAGGGAGTGATAACCTATCACTCCTATCATTTTTTAAGGAAAAATTTAGACCCCATTGGTTAAAGGTTGACTGTAAGGGCGATGGACCATCGGGTGAGTGACAGCCCGTCACTGCCGCCGTCGAGACATTTAATAGTTTAGTTTAGTCAATTTTTCAGGGTTAGTTTTGTAACTTTCTAAGCTTCAAAACATAACTGGAGACGTTTTGGGGATCCTTAAGGGTGTAATTAAGGGTTTTTACTTAGCTTATTCCTCACTCCTCTCATACACCAAGGTTGGGATAGATCAAGTTCTCAAGGAAGAAAGGATTTCTCAATTTCTTCATCTACAATTTCTCTTGGGCATCAAACCCTAGAAAGAATCTCATCAAGCCCAGGTATCTAGGGTTATGAATGGGGAGAAATTGTTCCACATCATGCCCAATTTCATCCATGTCTATGATCTCAAGTCTTCAAGTGTGTTTTGTTGAAATTTTAGTGTTTAACCCAATTCCACATAATTATCCATGTTATCTCTATGGGTTCAATTCTCTCATGTTCCAATTGATGATTTAGGGCTATTAAGGAAGATTTGACCCTTAATTTACTTACTAATTCATGATTTCAATTTTATGAAGATTATGCCCTAGTATGCATGATTTATGAATTTCAAGCCTATGAACCCATGATTTCAAATATGATGAATTATCAAAGTATGCATGAATATTTATGAATTCTTAACTTATGATTCCATGATTTCAAATTATGAAGCTTATTTCAAGTATGTATGATTTCATGATTTAGGAAAGCCCATGTAAAGTCAAGTATATTTTATCATGATTTTAGCCAATGCTTATAATATCATCTGTCGGTTATGACGAGTCTCCCATTGTTCCTTATACTTTCAGTTACTCATGTTCATGTATTATGATATCATGTTTTATAGCATATTTAACCCAATGATCAATCTATGAGTTTTCAATTATGACTTCAAGTATAGTATGTTATATGATTTCTATATCTAAACCTTGGGTCATTATGTACACCTTATGTTGAATAGCTCATGATTATGTTTATTTCAGGAGTATGGCTTTTAGCATGTTGCCCTTACTCTCATGTTCTATCTTGATTTATAAACATGATTTCAAACTATCATTTTACTAGCATGTTTTACTTTCTCTAATACTCAGTACATTCCAAGTATTGACCGCATAAGCTATGGTATATCATCTCATGATATATCTTTGGGTGATCCATTTCAGTCTCATCGTTAGCTCACTTCTGCTCAATCCATCCCTATTCATGTTTTAGGCGAGTCCTCATGATCTAAGGACGTCAGTTTTGATTATATCTCTTTTTTATGTCTTTTAGCTTCAGACATAGCGAGCTAGTTGGGGTTGTTATCCCATCAGCTCATTAAATATTTAGAGGCTTTTCAGATAGTTATGTATAGATGGTTTAGAGATATTGGCTCGTGTTTACGTTCATGCTGATATGCTATGCAGACTTCCTCTTATATCATGTTCATGCTTTATTTTTACTTAGTAATGCTCTTAATTCATGTTGTGTATACGCCATGGATTAGCTTTGAGCTATTCGTGACTCTAGGTCGCATGTCGCGGTCCAAGTTCCATGCTTGGGTCATGATAGAACCATAATTCTATGACTTAATTCTTGGAGAAATCGCTTAGTTTAGCATAAATTGTCTTATATTCAACTTGTACAAGTTTCTATGAAGTTTTATTGAAGTTTTTTCATCGAGGTTGAAAAATGACTACTTTAGCATTATGTTGAAACTATCTAATTTCAGTAATGGTTTTGAGAACGTTAAAATATATTTTGGCCATGTCCATATGTCTTGTATGATGAATTTTTGGAGTTGAGAAATTGTGACTTAAGCATAATCTTTTCTAAATTCACTTGAGTATGTTTTGAGAATCTTGATCTACGTCAATGCTTTGCACAGCAGTAAGAGCCTAAGGGCTAATATTTTGCCTTCAAATAAGGCCAATGCTTGGAATAATGGTAATGAGATTAACCCAAAGACTATAATGGTTTAATGTTTTTAAAGATCAATAAGTTATTTACCGAGATGGCAGAATATCTCCAAGGGCACGTGTCGAAAACTACATTTGTCGATATAGGATAATGTGATCGATCTTGGGTGATACCCCTCGAAAGTGAGCAGGATGATTTAGATAACTTTCTAGCTAGTTAGTTGTAACGCCACAAATCTAGAACCAGGGTGTGGACTGGCACTCATACCACTTTTGTGATCTAAGAGAACCCTTGGCCTGGCTTACTATCAATTTAGATCTCAATAAACAATGCGAAAAATGAAAAATAGTGAGCTCAATATAATGAAAGAGAATTTATTCTATAACTGAAATAAATGTTATAAAGTTACATGATTGACTCAATATCTAACCCTATCTATGAAGCCTCTAATAAATGTAGAAGGGGTGTCGGGACATAGTTCCCACAACTACTTCAATCTCTATAAATAAAAGACTCAATAACAGGGACTCTCTGAATGTAGAAGGCCTCACCAAAAGCTGAACGTAAATGAAGTCCTAGTGAAGTGTCCGTTGTTGATCCTGTCTACTGTAGTCTGTATCATAATACGATGCAACACTAAAAAGGGCATCAATACATGGAATTTACAATGTGTAAAATAGCTGAATGAAACAACATTATCAAGAATGTCTCCATCGAATGATATAACTAGAATCAATAACTTGAAATTATACTCTACATAGGACACAATTTGATAATATGATTAATGTGTAAAACAATTTATGCAATAAAACTCATTTATCATAATATTCTTTATAAATACATATGAAAAAATGTATATCTTTAAATTGGAAGTTTCTCCTAACCGACAACCATCATGAATAAGCGCATGATGATCTCACTTCTAGCCTACATGGAGGAGGGTTAGCCAAAGCCTTGCCAGGGCTGAGGACAAAGCTGAACTGTGGATCCATAACTGAAGTCTTTACCAAGGACTTATCTGAGGAGTCACTCAAACCAATGGTATGATCCTATCGTACATTGGCTACGTAGTTCTGGGCTTAGGGGTTGTCCGAATCTATTCATCCAACTCGGTGCTAGATAATTCTTCCATTATATATGCTCATATAACTGGGCGCTCTATGACGCAAAAATGAAAACATCATTATAAAGCACTCTAGCTATAATATATTATGAATGTTTTAAATCATCTGCGGAGCCTTTCACTCAAAATCTATTTAAACTCTGCTTACGATCCTTGGCTCAAAACATAGCTTAAAACTATTTTGGGGGGTCTTGACTCCAAAACATCTCTTTAAAACTATTCTTGTAAGCCTTAGCTTAAAATCAACTCAGGACTTTCAAAAATAAGACTTTACTTAAGCTTTTAAAAATCATGCTAAAATAATATTTTTCTGCTAAATCTCATTATGTATACTCTCTTGAAAATATGCTCAATATTTATGAAAATAATGCATTTACTTTCAAAATACATGCTTTCAGAATCATACTTCTTAAAATCATTCTTTCATGCAATTGGGATTCATGCGATAAGAGAAATGAACCAATCTCAACAATCGACAATCAAGAATCAAGAACCAAGAATCATGAATCAAGAATCAAGAATCAATATAGTATGATCAACAACCAATAGAATATAATTACAATCAAGAGACTTTAGTATACAAATCAATATGATGAATTCAATAATGGTAATTCAACATATATAGATAGAGAAGAAGATGATTCAAGAATTGGGTAAAAACTCTAGCTTTAATCTCAATGAACTCTTGCATAAATGTAGGTCTTAAGGATGAATAAGAATCCTTACATAGGTTAGACTTACATACCTAGAAAAGTAGAACCTTTAGACTCAAGCTTTAAGAACCCTAATTTGGAGAAGAAGACTTCCTAGCTTCTTGAAAAACTTGACAACTTTGATCCTTGAATTCTACGTTTTAATGGAAGAACTAGGTGTTTGGGCTTTAAGAATACTTAAAAAATACCTTTATAAATCCCAAAACATTTTATTTTAGGCAACTAAACCATGGGAATTCCCTAAAATAACCATAAGATCGTTTTTAGTAACTTCACTCATCAGTGAATTTGTCCAGTCTAGTGACGATGTGTCACTTTACAGTGCTTCACAAATATTCTCATAACGTTTTACTTCGACTCCAATTGATGCAAGGTCAGATGTGATGGAAAGAAGATCCGAAGGGCTTCAATTTGAGTGGTTGATAACTCAAAACTACTTTTTAAATTGGGAGTTATTCTCATTTTAAGTTGACCCTTGTAAGAACTTATATGAAAACTCAATCAGTAAGAAGGCTCTAAACTCAACTTTGTGATAGGATTATTAATGACCTTAATGTGTATCTGATGCACTTCTCACACCTAAGAATTGATATTAACACTTAGTCCCAATAAAATTCATCAGGTTTAGGTCTATCCACATACCTAGAACAGTTTCAAACATAGCTTGATAGTCCGAGGCATTATAATATCTCTCCATTGGGATCATTCAACCTCCAATAAAGACTAAGCTGACTAGTAGATGATCTAATTGCAAGCACCTTAACTGAGCTCACGAAGTATGCAGACATACTAAGGACTTTAACAAGAGCTAATGGAATATGAACTGATAAGAATGCTAAGAGAGGGGACTATTACCTCAAGATAATTCTAGAATTGGAGGGAATAGATGAGGATACTTTTCCATCATATCTACTTTAGCTTCCCAAGTAGCTCCCTTAACTAGTTGATTCCTCCATAGTACTTTCACTAAAGCGACTTCCGTGTACCTTCGCTTACGAACTTGACGATCTAGAATCTCAACTAGAACTTCCTCATATGACAGGTTATCATTAACTAACACTCTCTATAGGCACAATGAGTGCGGGGTCCCCCACACACTTCTTAAGCATGGAGATGTGAAACTGGGTGAACTGATGCTAATTCGGCTAGCAACTCCAACTCATAAGCTACCTTGCCAACTCTCCTCAAAATCCTATATAGACCAATATAATAGGGATTGAGTTTTTCTTTCTTCCCAAATCTCATAACACCCTTCATGGGTGAAACCTTCAACTAAACCCAATCATCTACCTCAAATTCTAAAGCTCTCTGCCTAATATTTGTATAAGACCTTTGGTGGCTCTGTGCAGTCTTTAGCCTTTCTTGAATGATATTAACCTTTTCCATATCTTATTGAACTAGTTCTGGTCCTATCAACTCTACTTCGCCAACCTAAAATCATCCAATCAGATCTACACCTCTTCCCATAAAGAGCTTTATACAAAGTGATCTAAATGCTAGAATGATAACTATTATAATAGGAAAACTCAATAAGAGGAAACTGGTCATCCCAATTCCCCTTGAAATTAATCACATATGCCCTTAACATATCCTCCAATGTTTGAATAGCATGCTTTGTCTAACTATCTATTTGTAGATGGAAAGTTGTACTAAGGTTCACCTTCATACCCAAACCTTTCTGAAATGACTTTCAAAACTGGGTAGTGAACTGTGTACCTCTGTCTAAAATGATAGATAATGGCACTCCATGAAGTCTCACCACTTCTCTAAGATATAACTTAGCAAGATACTCAGTGGAGTTTGTAGTCTTCACCGCTAAGAAGTGAGCTCACTTAGTCATTCAATCTACAATCACCCAAATAGAGTCATGCTATCTGCGGGATCTCGATAGGCTGATGATAAAGTCCTTATTAATCATCTCCCACTTCTACTTGGGAAGTGCTATATTCTGAGCAACACCACATGGCCTTTACTGCTCTACCTTAACCTATTGGCAGTTCGGGCACTTAGCCACAAAGTCAGAAATGTTCCTCTTCACACCATTCTACCAATAGACTTCTCTCAAGCTATGAAACATCTTAGTGGAATCTAGATGAATCGAATATCTAGAATTGTGTCCTTCTTCCATGATTCTATCTCTGAGGCCATCTATATAAGGAATACACAATCTACCTTGATACCTCAGGACACCATGTCCTCCTTATGCATAAACCAATACCTTATGCTTGTGGACATTTTCCTTTAGCTGAAGTAAGAGGGGATCTCCGTCCTACTTTTCGTTAACTTTCACAGCTATAGAGGATTCGACTCCTCTCTACATGAGCACACTACCTTCTTTGGACTCTAAGAGATGAACTCCAAGGCATGAGAGTCTATGCACATCCTTTGCTAACTCTCTCTTCTCTTCTTACACATAGGTTGTGCTACCCATAGACAACCTACTAAGATCATCAGCAACCACATTGGCTTTACCTGGATGGTAGAGAATACTCATGTCATAATCATTGAGAAACTCCGACCATCTTCTCTATCTCAAATTCAACTTTTTTGGGCTGAACACATACTATAAACTCTTGTGGTCTGTGAACATATCGGTATGAGCACCATAGAGATTATAGCACCAAATCTTCAATGCAAACATAACCGCTGCCAACTCTAGGTCATGAGTCGGATAATTTCTCTCATAGAATTTAAGTTGTCTCAATCCATAGGTTATGACCTTACCGTTCTGCATCAATACACATCCAATGACAACTCTAGAGGCACCACAATATACAACAAATCTAGTTGTAACCTCTGGTAGGGTTAATATAGGAGCATTAGTCAAACGGGTCTTTAATTCCTAAAAGCTTTTCTCACAAGCTTCAGACAATTGGAATTTGGCCTTCTTCTAGGTCAACTTAGTCAATGGGGCAGCAATAGATGAAAATCCTTCTACAGACCTCCTATAATATCCACCTAAACCCAAGAAACTTCTGCTATATATCGGAGTTGTGGGTCTAGGACAATTCTTAACTGCTTCAATCTTTTGAGAGTCAACCTTAATACCTTCACTGGAGACAATATGGCCTAAGATTGCCACATACTTCAACCAAAATTCACTCTTGGAGAACTTGTAAAATAACTCCTTGCCCTTAAGTGTCTGAAGGACTACACTAAGATGGTTAGCATGCTCCTCCTCACTCTTAGAATAAATCAAGATATCATCAATGAACACAATAATAAACATATCCAGATATGGCTTAAACACTTTTTTATAAGGTCCATAAATGTTTTAAGATCTTTATTCAATCCAAAAGACATAACCACAAACTCATAATAGTCATACAATGTCCTAAAATTTGTCTTGTACCTTCAGTTGATGATAGCCTAAATTGAGGTCTATCTTTGAGAAACAAGTAGCGCCCTGAAACTTATCAAAAGAGTCATTGATTCTAGGAAGAGGATACTTATTCTTAATAGTGACCTTGTTCAATTATCTATAATCTATGCACATTCTGAGGGTACCATCTTTCTTATGCATGAAAAGAACTGAAGCACCCCAAGGTAAAACATTGGGGTGGATAAAACCCTTATTTAGCAGACTTTAACTGCTCTTTTAACTCTTTCAACTCAGGTGGAGCCATTATGTATGGAGGAATAGGGATAGGCTGAGTATTAGGAATAACATCGATTTTGAGATCTATTTCTCTATCTGGAGGGACTCCTGGAAGAACATCGGGGGAAATATCAAGAAACTCATTAATAATAGGAACTATCTGAGGGGATAGGGTCTCAATATAAGAACTCTCACTCTCATTTATGATAGATACACCCCTAGAGATTACGTTTATGTCCATATGTTATGATATAAAATGACTTTTAGGCATGACGGGACTATCTTTCCAAACTAGAACTGGCTCATTTGGAAACTGAAACTCTACTACTCGGTCCTACAATCAACTGTGGCATAAAAGGAATATAACCAATCTATATCGAGAATAACATCAAAGTCCACCATATCAAGTTCAATCAAATCAGCTGTGGTGTCTATATAATGGACTGAAATCGTACAATTTCTATAGATTCTCTTAGCTATGACCGACTCACCGACCGGAGTAGAAACACAAAAAGGTTCTATATAATCATACCATACATTAGCAACATCCTTTAGCTAATAAGAAGTAAACTCGACTCCTTCTATTTTCTGTTATGTGCATTATTCTTAAGATTCTCCTCGATCCATCAGTAAAGTTCTTGGGGGTCTTCCTCCACCTTTAGACCCTGTGAACACTAGTGGGTTCATTACTTAGAAACTCTCTAATCCTTGATGTTCTTTTCTATACTTCTATTTATCCTCATCTAACTACTAGGTATACACCATAATTCTATAGATTTCCATCTCCTTAAGCAGCAGAGTACCTTTTCATTCTCTCTTCTCATGCTTACCTTAACCGAGCATAAAGCTTCTCGTTCTAGATCTTAAGTGTAGAACCACCTCCAGAGCATGTCCAAATAATTGGGTGAACTTGATACCATACTCCTACACTCTTTCAATTCCTACTTCAAGTTCACAAATTCTTTTATGTTAGCTTCTCTTACAAAAAGAAACAGTCTGAGAGAACATCTTATTCATCTGAGTAGCATTATGCTTTGGAGAATATAAATGTGTGAGTTAGGAGGAAGCCTTTATATAGTTAGACTATATCACACAAACTAGATTATGAAAGAAAAAAAGTATTTCCTAATGCTTTATAGTCTCTTTATTATAGATGTGGTGTGGTTCACACCGATTAAAAGGACACTACTAGACGTAGCTTCATATACACCCTAAGAGTCTTGAAAATCTAAAGCACTGATGCCAAGTTTGTGACGCCTCAAATCTAGACTCAAGGCATGGACCAGCAGTCAGACGACTTTTGTGATCCAAGAGAACCCTTTTCCTGGCTTACTATTAGTTTAGATCTCAATGAATAATTCGAAAGATGAAACATAGTGAGATTAATATAATGAAAAGGAATTTATTCTATAACTAAAATAAATGTTATCAATATAATGAAAGAGAATTTATTCTATAACTAAAATAAATATTAGAAAGTAACATTATTGACTCAATATCTACCTCTATCTATGAAGCCTCTAATAACTATAGAAGTGGTGTTGTGACATAGTTCCTATGGCTACCTCAAGCTCTATAAATAAAAGACTCAATAATCGGGACTCTATGAATGTAGGAGGCCTCACCAAAAGCTGAACGTAGATGAAGTCCTAGTGAAGCACCCTCTACTGATCCTGTCTATCTAAGTATGTATCATAATATGATGCAGCTACGTGGAATGTATGGTATGTAAAATAGCTGAATTAAACAACATTAGCAAGAATGTCTCAATAGAAGGAAATAACTGGAATCAATAACCTGAAACTGTACTCTGAAGCTCTGAATTATGCATAGAACACAATATAATAAGATGATCAATGTGTAAAATAGTTTATGTAATAAAACTCATGCATCATAATAGTCTCTATAAATACATATGCAAGTAATGTATATTTTTAAATTGGGAGTTTCTCATAACCGACAACCATCATGGATGAGCGCATAATGATCCTACATCTAGCCCACATGGAGGAGGGCTATCCAAAGCCTTACCAAGGTTGAGGACAAAACTGAACTGTGGATCAATAACTGAAGTCCTTACTAGGGAATTATTTAAAGAGTCATCTGAACGAACGGTACGATCCTATCCTACACTGGCTATGTAGTTCTGGAGCTTAGCGGTTGTCTAAATCTGTTCACCCAACTCGGTGCTAGATAATTCTCCCGAAACATATTCTTATATAATTGGGCCCTTAATAAGACAAAATTGAAAACATCATTATAAATCACTTTAGCTATAACATATAATGAATGTTTTAAATCATCTATGGAGCCTTTTGCTCAAAATCTATTTAGTCTCTGCTTACGAGCGTTGGCACAAAACATGGCTTAAAACTATTTTAGGGAGTCTCGACTCCAAAACAACTCTTTAAAACTGTACTTATGAGCCTTAGCTCAAAATCATCTCATTACTTTCAAAAATAAGACTTTACTTAAGCTTTTGAAAATCATGCTAAAAATAATATCTTTATGGTAAAATCTCATTATGCATACTCTCTTGAAAATATGCTCAACCTTTATGAAAACAAAGCATTTATTTTCAAAATACATGCTTTCTTGCAATTGGGGTTCACGAGATAAGAGACATGAACCAACCTCAACAATCAACAATCAAGAACCAATCAACAACCAATAGAATATAATTACAATCAAGAGACTTCAATATACAACTCAATATGATTAAATCAATAATGGCAATTCAATATATATAGATAGAGAAGAAGGCAATTCATGAATAGGGTAAAAACCCTAGCTTTAATATCAATGAACTCTTGCATAGATGTAGAGCATAAGAATAAATAGGAATCCTTACTTAGGTTAGCCTTACATTCCTATAAAAATAGAAAGTTAGACACAAGATTGAAGAATCCTAATTTAGAGAAGAAGACTTCCCATGTAATAACCTAAAAAGTTTCTAAGATCAAATCCAATACTTTCAGCAGAAATCAACAGGAAAATGGCACCATGCCATTGGATGAACCACAAGATAGGTCATCCTATGTACCAATCACTCATTGGTTTGTCCGGGGTATCAACTTCTGAAAAATGTCAAAATCCATCCAAAACTGACGGGTAGATTGCATGACCCATTGTTTGATTGTATCGGATATTGTTCTAGTCGTTGAAGCAAGGTTTAGAGGATGATTCTAAGAAGAAGTGGGAACCAATTAGTGGAACCCATGGTCTATACAATGGACCAACGACCCATTGGTTTGCTTGTTGATTGTGCCAGTTAATTTCTACGTTCGGTAGTTTAGGGGTATTTTGGTAAAATCCTATGATTTTAACTCCTAAGTGACATTGTTTTAGGCTTCCTAAAGGTCTTATTAAAGGGTTAAACTTGCCTAGATCCTCATTCCCTTAAAAAATCTATAAGTTGAAGTTCTCTCTGAAGAAAGGCTAGGGTTCTTCATCATCTTCTTCCCAATTTCTCTTGGTTCTTTAAGTCAAGTTAAAGATTCATCAAGCCCAGGTATGTAGGCTTATGAATGGAAATTTCTTCCACCCGTATACCCATTCTAAATTCAATTCCATGAATTTCAAGTCTCCAATCAAGTTTGTGAAAATTATAGGGTTAAACCCAATTTATGAAAACTTCTCATGATTTTAATTCTCTTATAATTTAATCCATGTTTTAAGAATACAACTACATGTTTTCTACAAGAATCTTGCATGAATTTACGATTTCAAGTTATGATGATCTTACTCAAGTATGTACGATTTTCTTGTATCTCAAGCTTATGCACTATGTTTGAATCAGTGGCATTGTTTTATGGCTAGTTCACATATGTCAAGCTTATCTATGAATTCATTATTTTCAACTAGACCATGCAAAACCAAGCATGATTTTAGTGATTATGACTATGAGCGATGTGAATATTTCGGGAGTAGTATTTAGCACTGAGTGGGCTGGGGGTTCCGGGAATCCAAGTCTCAGTATATTCATGTTTGCGGCCTCGAAAAAGAGAGTTTCCCCTACCCGACGAGGCTTACAAATGATATCACGCCTTTATAATTTTCTTTCCTGGCAAGGCTTAGGAAGGCTTTGCCAAATTTTATCATGACCCCAGTCTATACCCTGGATGAGACACGGTACTTGGAGTCACAAGTAACCCCAAGCCAACCCATGGTCTATTATAGNNNTAATATGAGTAATCATAGCGAAAACTTGAATAATAAAACCATTTAAGAAAACTAAATAATATAAGTTTATACATCTTAAAGCAAAACTGAAAGTCTAAGTCTAAGTTTGAAAGCCATCTAAAAAGATGAGTTGCTGTGACAAGCTTCTAGCTAACTCTAAAGTCTAACTGAATGGAAATAATTGAAAAAGTAAATATCGTTCTTGAAAGATGAGGACTCACAACTAGTACGGCTTTAAGACGTCCTAGGATACACTAAACCTAGTGCTGTGATACCAAGTATGCCACGACCCGAGTCTATACCCTGAACGAGACATGGTACTTGGAGTCACAAGTAACCCTAATCCAACCTATGGTCTATCATAACACTGGTAATCTAAGTAATCATAGCGGAAGCTTGAATAATAAAACCATTTAAGAAAACTAAATAATAAAAGTTTATAAATCTGAAAGCAAAACTGAAAGTCTGAGTCTATGTCTGAAAGCCATATTCAAAGATGAGTTGCTAAGACAAGCCCCTAGCTAACTCTAAAGTCTAACTGAATGGAAATAATTGAAAAAGTAAATATCATCCTCGAAACAGGAGGACTTACCACTGGTATGGTTGATATCACATAAGGAAGATCTACTAATGGTGCTGAGGCTGAGAACCTGCGCCGGTATGATAATATGATACAACATAGAAGGTATGCGTCTGTACTTTGAATGTACTGAGTAAGTGGGAGAAAATATAACATAAAGAATAAATAACTGAACTGTAATGACATGTAATGACCAACTAAAATACTGAAACTGTACAAACTGAAATATAACTGAAATGGTCAAAATAACCCTATCTGATGGTCATAGACATGCCCTGTATTTGAGATACTGATTTGAGCTAACTACACTAAACTGAACTGAGTAAACTAAAACTCTTCTGAGCTCAGCTAAACTGAAACTGTACTGACTAGTGAGAGAGTCTATAACCGATATATAACCACGTGAGCTAGATGTGGAGTCTGATGTATACACCCCATCGATAGGACCCCATATACCTTGCCAGGGTATAAAGGCATGAACTGGATTATCACAAATTTGGGGCCATAGGGCCAATAAAATAACCTATGGTCGCAACGTAGTTCTAGGAACCTGGGTGAGTTGGAGCCCCGGTCCGCTCGGTGCTAAGTCCTACTCCCACTGGATAATCCTAGATTGACTACTAAGCTGATAGCTCTAAACTGGGGTCCAAGAATAAGTTAGGGATACCTATCTGGAAGTACCTTAAGAGTCTTATCGGACCAGATTCTATAACTAGTGTTCTAAGACTGGCCATAGCTACTTATCTGGAAGCATCGTAACAATCTAAAGAATAAACTAAAATCTGATAACTGATATCTGAGTCTAATAACTGATAACTAGAAGGCACCACTGACACCTCAAGAAAAGACTGTACTCAGACTGATCAGCTGACATTTTTGAATAATATTGAACATGCTAACATTCTAACTGTAACTATACTAGGTTGCAATTTACTAAGATTTCAACTAGTTTTTACAATATGGGAGTCCCAACACTAGTAAAGTCAAGAAACATGATTAACTACTCAATTATGCTAGACCCTTAAATATTACATTCAAAAGCTAGGGCTAAATCATTTCACAAAAAGCTAGTTTTCACATGATTTCTAAGAATTTAGGAAAAACATAGCAACTAATAACATGGATAATGTTCCACATGAAATTTATAGAATTCTATCTAAAAACCTTCTACATTTCGAAACCTCAAGGTTATAACTGATACAAGAATTAAGGAAGGGTTTTGGGGCACAAGGGAAGAACAATTCCCTTGTTGAATTTCCACATACCTGGTGAAGAAATTCCGAAGAAAATCCCTTGAGAATCTGAGAAGAAATTGACTGCCCTAGCTCCTGCTCTGAGTTTTTCTGTGAGAAACTTTTACGAACTGATTTTCCGAGGGAATGAGATGGGTGAAGTAATCATCGATTACCCCTATAAATTCCCTAAAAATAACCCAAAATGACATAGTTTAGGGATTACAAAGGTGGGAAGTTACAAAATATCCCTGGGGAAAAAATCTTGAAAAACTATTGACAGGGACTAACGGGTCACTCAACGAGTCATTTGTTGAGACCACGACTCGTTGGGACCAGTTTTTGCTCCTGAGGCCTAGGTTCTGGGCTCACTTGAACTGGAAATGAGAGGTACCATGACTCGTTGGATGAACCAATGGGTTGTTGGTTCCTCTCATGATCACTAGATGAAAATTTTGGGAAGCCTAACAATGGGCAACACAACAACTCATTGGTAGACCCAACGGGTCGTTGTGTCGAGTTGTTACCTCCACTGGATAAGTTATTAAAACCCCTAAACTTGACACCACTGGTGGTCAAAATGACTCATTGTGGGATACAACACGTCGTTGTTGCCACTCATTGTGACTAAATTTGAGTTTCTAGGAATCCCAACCAATGACTCACACCATGAGTCATTGTCTCACACTACGATTCGTTGATTGAGTCATGGGTTCTTAAAAAAGGGAGTTCTGAGCTAGGGACCAAAGAGTGACAGGTCGACTCGTTGTTTCTCACAGCAGGTCATTCCATGTCCCACTGGTTCTCAAAGGACTAGGACAGGGCTGACCACGACTGAGACAACGGGTCATTGGAGCTGACCATGACTCATTGTCTCAGTCATTCTGAGGCATTTTTTCCTAGTTTATTTTGGATTTTTCTTGCAAGGTCTGAGTCTGGTCTAGAAAAATTTTAGGGTGTTACAATATCTCCCCCTTGGGATCATTCGTCCTCGAATGAAGGCTAAAACTACTGGAAAATTGAAAAAAGAGTTGCAATTCCAAGACTGAGGCTATAAACTAATTTCTGAAAGAGTAACTGACTCCAAACTAACTTAACCATGCTAACAGAGTTGATGCAACTAGAATGCACATTGAAAATCTGAATAGAGCTGATGAGTATGGAACTGAACAGAATATTGAGGGGGGATTTAGTACCTGATGTTGGAACTGAACTGGAAGGGAATAAATGAGGGTATCTGGCCATCATGTGTTCTTTTTCCTCCCATGTGGTTCCCTCAACTAGTTGGTTCCTCCACAAGACTTTCACCTAAGAGACTTCCTTGTTTCTCAACTTACGAACTTGACGATCAAGGATCTGAACTGGGACCTCTTCATAGGAGAGACTATCCTTCACTCCCACACTATCTAGTGGCACAACTGAAGTTCGATCACCGACGCACTTCTTCAATAGTTACACATGGAAGACTGGGTGCACAGATACTAACTCCGGAGGTAATTCTAACTCATATGCCACACTACCAATTCACTTCAAAATTTTGTAGGATCCCACAAATCTCGAACTGAGTTTTCCTTTCTTCCCAAACCTCATCACCCCCTTCATTGGTGAAAATTTCAGATAAACCCAATCATCTACTGCAAATTCTAACTCTCTTCTCCTCATATCAGCATAGGATTTTTATCGGCTTTGCACTATTTTCAATCTCTCCCTGATAAGTTGCACCTTCTGCATAGCTTCATGGACTGAGTCTATCCCTATCAAGGTAGCTTCACCAACCTCAAACCACCCTATAGGAGACCTATACCTCCAACCATATAATGCCTCAAATGGGGCCATCTGGATACTGAGTGGTTGTTGTTATTGTACGCAAACTCGATGAGAGGTTGGTGATCATTCCAACTACCCTTGAAATCGATCACACACTCTCTTAGAATATCTTCCAAGGTCTGGATAGTCCGATCAGCTTGTCCATCAATCTGAAGGTGAAAAGCTATGCTGAGCTTGACTTGGGTACCGAGTCCTTTTTGAAATGACTTCCAGAAATGTGAGGAGAACTGGGTACCTCTATCTAAAATAATGGACAAGGGAACCCCATGTAGTCTAACCAACTCCCGGATATATACGTGTCATGATCCTAAGCTGAGTCTGTAGTCTTAACTGGGAGGAAATGTGCTGACTTGGTCATTCGGTTTAGTATCACCCAAATTGAGTCATACTGTCGATGAGTATGAGGTAGACCTGTAATAAAGTCCATATTCACTTATTCTCACTCCCATGTGGGTATGCTGATATCCTGAGTCATACCTCCCGGTCTCTGATGTTCCACCTTAACCTGGTGGCAGTTCGGGCACTTAGCCACAAATTCTGCTATGTCTCTTTTCATGCTATTCCATTACTAAATATCCCATAGATCACGGTACATCTTAGTGGAACTTGGGTGGATAGAATATTTCGAACTGTGTGCTTCAGCCAGTATCTGCTATCTCAAGTCACCCACATCTGGTACAGATAGTCTACCTTTGTAACGAAGTACACCATCTCCCCCTTTGGAGAAAGCCTCCACTTCTTTTCTGAGAACTGCTTCGTTTAGCTTAAGCAGTATGGGATCTTCATCCTACCTTGAGTTAACTTCAATGACTAATGAGGAATCTGATCCACTCTGCACTACTACTCTGCCCTCAGTTGAATCATCTAACTGCACTCCCAACAGAGCTAACCTGTGAATATCCTTTCCAGTTCCTTTCTGCTCTCTTCAATATGAGCCACGCTCCCTATAGACATCCTTCTTAGGGAATCAGCTACCACATTGACTTTTCTCGAGTGGTACGGCACACTCATGTCATAATCCTTCAATAGTTCCAACCACCTTCTCTAACGAAGATTTAAATCATTCTGACTGAACACATACTAAAGGCTCTTGTGATCGGTGAAAATATCCACGTGAGCCCCGTAAAGGTAATGCTTCCATATTTTCAACACAAACACCACTGCTGCCAACTCAAGTTTATGATTCAGATAGTTCTTTTCATGAAACTTGAGTTGTTTGGAGGCGTAAGTTATCACCTTACCCTGTTGCATTAGAACGCAACCAAGTCCAACTACGGAAGTGTCACAATACACTACGAACCCATCAGTTCCTTACGGTAAGGTTAACACTGGAGCGATGGTGAGTCGAGTCTTCAACTCCTGGAAACTCTTCTCACACGCATCTGACCAATGAAACTTAACCTTTTTCTGAATCAATCTAGTCAGAGGAGATGCAATAGAGATCCTTCCACAAAATATCGGTAATAACTAGCTAGACCCAAGAAATTTTTTATTTCAGTTGGGGAAGTAGGTGTTGGCCAGTCTTTCACTACTGCTATGTTTTGAGGATCTACCTAAATACCCTCACCCGAGACCACGTGACCAAGGAAAGTCACAGGCTTCAACCAGAATCCACATTTGCTAAACTTAGCGAACAACTAGCGGTCTCTAAGCGTCTTTAGCACTATCCTCATATGGTTAGCATGTTCTTCCTCGTTTATGGAGTATACCATAATGTCATCAATGAATACAATTATGAACATGTCTAGATACGACTTGAAAACCTTGTTCATCAGGTCTATGAAAGTTGCAAGGGAATTAGTTAGTCTAAAGGGTATAACCACAAATTTGTAGTGACCATACCTAGTTCTAAAAGTTGTTTTCAGTATGTCACATTCTTTGACTCTTAGCTGATGATACCCTGACCTGAGATCTACCTTGGAGAAATAATTGGCTCCCTAAAGCAGATCGAACAAGTCGCCAATCCTGGGTAGGGGATACTTGTTCTTAACTGTGACTTTGTTTAGCTGGCGGTAATCGATACACATTCTAAGAGTACATCTTTCTTCTGCATGAATAATACTGGAGCACCCCATGGAGAGATGCTTGGCCTAATGAAACCTTTACCAAGAAGGTCTTTAGCTGCTCCTTCAGCTCCTTAAGCTCAGCTGGAGCCATTCTATAAGGAGGGATGGAGATAGGCTGAGTGTCTAGAAGAAGGTCTATGCTGAAGTCTATTTCCCACTTAGGAGGGACTTCGAGAAGATCTTCTGGAAACACGTCAGGAAATTCCATGACAATTGAAACTGATTGGATAGTTAAGGTCTCAGAGCTGGAATCTTTGACCCAAACTAGATGATAAATACACCCTTTATAAAAAAACTTTTTTTCCTTAAGGTAGGAAATAAACCGACCCTTAGGTGCAGAACTACTTCCCGTCCACTCTAAAACTAGCTCATTAGGTAACTGAAATTTGACGACTCTAGTTCGGCAGTCGACTGAGGCATAACCGGAGTGTAACCAATCCATGCCAAGAATGATATCGAAATCGATCATGTCTAAGTTATGAGATCAGCTGGAATGATCTTATTCAAGATTGAGATTGGGCAGTTTCTATACATCCGGCTGGCTCTAACTGACTCACCAACTGGGGTAGAGACTGAGAATGATTCTGAGAGGACTTCTGTACTGATTTCAAACTAGACGGCTACATAGGGAGTCACGAATGATAGTGTGGTTCCTGGATATAGTAGGGCATATACATCTAGATGGAAAATACATAACATACCTATAACCACATCAAGTGAGCTCTCCTAATCCTTACGAGAGGAAAAATCATAAAAATAGTTTTGGCGCTAACCGCCATCCGTACCTGAAGTGTTGGCTTGCTAAGTAGGTCGGCCTACTTGAGCTGCTGAAGTGGTAGACTGTGATCTGCCTCATCCTACTAACGGGCATTCTCTAAGCAGGTGACCTAGCTGTCCACATTCAAAGAAAACCTCTCGACCCTTAAGGCATTCCCCTGGATGGTTCTTTCCACACCTAGGGCAAGCTTGGTAGCAGTTTCTGGCAGTGTGACTTTGGGACTGTGAGCTAGATGCTCCATCCTTCCGATCCTTGCGAGACCAGAAAGTAGGGGCACTTACTGAAGTGGGTGTTAGATCCCTCTACTTATGCTTCTGGTATAGGCGACTACTACCGCCAGACCTTTGATGGCCATTATCTGATTGGCCATTCCTAGCCTGCTTATTCTCCCTCTCCATGTCTTTCTACTTTTCTATCTCAATCTATTGGGCATGAACGATGAGGCTGGAGAGGTCAATGTCTTTGATGAGCAACACAGTCCTACAATCCTTAAGGACCAAGTTTTATACTCCATTAATGAACTTAAGCATATGAGCCTTTGGATTGGCTACCATCTCTGGAGCATATCCTGACAACCATGTGAACTCCAGTGCATATTCTTCCATTGTCTTGTTGCCCTATTTCATATTCATGAATTCTGCCACCTTAGCCTCCCTTAACTCCTGGGGGAAGAATCTGTCTAGAAAGGCTATTGTGAACTCCTCCCACTCCACCGGTTCCAATCCCTCCGGTCTCCCTTCCTTCTACTGATCGTACCAGATCTAGGCTACCCCTTTTAACTGATAGGCAGACAGGTCAGCACTCTCAACGGAGCTAACACCCATAATTCAGGTGATCTTTCGTATCTCATCCGCTAAATCCTGTGGGTCCTATCCCACCCTAGATTCATGAAAGGTTGGAGGGTTCATTCGGGTGAAGTTCCGAACTCTGGCAGCTGCTGCGGACCCATTTGGGTTAATCGGAACCACCTGTTGGTTCACCTGATTTGTGACTGTCTGTGCTGCAGCTGGATTGCTACTCTGAACTCCGCTAAGGACACTTGGTCATCCAAAGGGGATGCTGGAACTGGTGGGGCATGTCGGTTAGCATTGCCGGCCCTTCTTTTGTCTCCATGTCTCGGAGGCATGATTTCACACTAAAATTAAAAAGAGCACGAGTTAGGAGAATGTTTCTGGAATTGAACTTCAACACACGATAAAGAGTATGACAAAAAGGGAGTTTTCCTAATAACATCTGGTAGCCTCCCCATCATAAGTGTGGCATGCTTCACACCCATGAAAAGAACTCTACTTGACTCCACTTTAAGACGTCCTAGGATACTCTAAACCTAGTGCTCTGATACAAAGTATGTCATGACCCGAGTCTATACGCTGAACGAGACATGATACTTGGAGTCAAAAGTAACCCCAAGCCAACCCATGGTCTATCATAACACTGGTAATCTGAGTAATCATAGCGAAATCTTGAATAATAAAACCATTTAAGAAAACTAAATAATAAAAGTTTATACATCTGAAAGAAAAACTAAAAGTCTGAGTCTATGTCTGAAAGCCATCTACAAAGATGAGTTGATGGGACAAGCCCCTAGCTAACTCTAAAGTCTAACTGAATGGAAATAATTGAAAAAGTAAATATCATCCTCGAAATAGGAGGACTTACCACTGGTACGGCTGATATCACATAAGGAAGATCTACTAACGATGCTGAGGCTGAAAACTTGCACCTGTATCATAATACAATACAGCATGAAGGTATGCTTCAGTACTTTGAATGTACTGAGTAAGTGGAAGAAAATATAATATAAAGAATAAATAACTGAAATGTAATGACATGTAATGACCAACTGAAAAACTAAAACTAAACAAACAGAAATATAACTGAAATGGTTAAAATGACCCTGTCTGATAGTCATAGACATGTCCTGAATCTGAGATACTGATTTGAGCTAACTACACTAAACTGAACTGAGTAAACTAAAACTCTTCTGAGATGAGCTAAATTAAAACTGTGTTGACTAGTGGGAGAGTCTATAACCGATATATAACCACGTGAGCTAGATGTGGAGTCCGATGTATACACCCCATCGATAGGACCCCATATACCTTGCCAAGGTATAAAGGCATGAACTGGATTATCACAAATTTGGGGCCATAGGGCCAATAAAATAACTTACGGCTGCAATGTAGTTCTTGGAACCTGGGTGCACTAGAACCCCGGTCCGCTTGGTGCTAAGTCTTACTGCCACTGGATAGTCCTAGACTGAATACTAAGCTAATAGCTCAGAACAGGGGTCCAAGACTAAGTTAGGGATACCTATCAAGAAGTACCCTGAGAGTCTTATCGGATCGAATTATGTAACTGGTGTTCTAAGAATGGAAAAAGTTGCTAATCTGGAAGCATCATAACCATCTAAAGAACAAACTGAAATCTGATAACTAATATCTGAGTCTAATAACTGCTAACTGGGAGGCACCACTGACACCTCAAGAAAAGACTGTACTCAAACTGATCAGCTGACATTTCTGTATAATACTGAACATGCTAGCATTCTGAGTGATACTGGACTAGGTTGCAATTGACTAAGATTTTAACTAATTTTAACAATATGGGAGTCCCAACACTGGTAGAGTCAAGCAACATGATTAACTACTCAATTATTCTAGACCCTAAAATACTACATTCAAAAGCTAGGGCTTAATCATTTCAGAAGAAGCTAGTTTTCATGGGTCGTTGGTTCCTCTCGTGGTTACTAGATGAAAATTCCAGGAATCCTGACAATGGGAAACACAATGATTTGTTGGTAGACCCAACGGGACGTTGTGTCGAGTCGTTACCTCCACTAGAGAAGTTATTAAAATCCCTGAACTGGACACCATGGGTAGTCACAATGACTCGTTGTGGGATACAACGCATTGTTGTTGCCACTCGCTATCACTGAAGGGTTTTTTAGAGAATCCCAACCAACGACTCACACCATAGGTCATTGCCTCATATGATGACTCGTTGGTTGAATTGTAGGTTCCTTGAAAAGGGAGTTCTGATCTGGGGACTAATGAGTGATAGGAAAACTCGCTGTTTCTCACAACGGGTCATTTTATGTCCCATTGGTTCTTGAAGGACCAAGATAGGGCTGACCACGACTAAGACAATGGGTCATTGGAGCTGACCACGACTCGTTGTCTTGATTGTTCTAAGGCTTTTTTCCCTTGGTCTCTTTTGGATTTTTTTACAAGGTCTGAGTTTGATCTAGGAAAGTTTCTGGGTGTTACAACTTAAGCGAGATTATTGGGCTCCATGTGCTCATTCATGATAGTGTCGGTTATGAGAATCTCCCACTGTTCCTTGATTTTCCTATACATGTTCATTATTTGTGACTTTATGATTATGATATTTTGGCTCAATATATGTTTTTATGAAGTTTTAATTATGAAATCAGCCATGTCCAGCTTTATGATTCAATCTAGATGAAATCAGCCATGTCCAGCTAATACTCTAGAGTTTTGGCCATGGTGGATGATTGATTGTTTGAAAGATTGATTTAATATAAATTCGATTCTACTTTAATGGTTGTTTATATTTTACTTGTTTTAATTTCTTATTTATGAGACTGATCACCTTATAAGTAAATTTGTTGGCTTTCGATTGAACTTGGGAAAGGGAATCGAAAGGGTTAAAGGTAAATACAGAATAGGAATTCAAAGACCCTTGAACCCATTGGTTAGAGAATAGAAGTTGTTGTTGAAGATTTATATACCCTTCAACCCTATTTTGTTGAAATACAAGTAGTCATAATCATCTGTTTCATGTTTCTCCTGTGACCATCAGGATATAGGCATTAGGGTTGATGAAATTATTCTTGGATACTAGGGATAGAGGCAAGGAATGGGATAGTAACTTGCAACTAGAAACCATATGAAGAATTGTTCTAGTGTAATAACGTCTTGAAAATACAAATTTCCATTTGCCTAGATTTTCATCATCATTGATGTAAAATCAAGTTTGCGACCGCTTTAGTTAATTTTACATTTGTAGTTTTTTGTAGTTTAATTTCCCAAACAATTCCCTTCTTTAACAATTTGATAGAATAGAAAAATAAGAAATAACCTTATAATGATTAAACTGACAAGTCTCAATGGGTACGATAATCGGGGCTTCCAGTCCTATATACTTGATGACCACGTGCGCTTGGGCGACATTAGCTTTTTGGTGCCGTTGTCGGGGACTTGAATATTGTTTGATCATTTTTAGGTTAGGATTCTATTCCGCTATTCTATATTTTACGTTTGTTTCTTTGTTTTTGTGAAGTTTACAAGGTTGTGTGCTCAGTATATGCCAAGTACGAGAAGTCAAGAATAACTTTTGGCTTTTCTTGATCCTAAAATTAAGAGAACCTTTCGAAGGTTAATCATGGAGAATAATGAGCAGGTGCAGCGCAAAACCCAAGAGAGAGTTCTAGTGTTGACTGAACTTGGAGAATGCTTCTAAAATGATCATAAAGCCGGCTATCATTGGAAACTTTGAGCTAAAGGAAGGGACCATGTAGTTTGTGCAAATCACTTGCCAATGTCAGGGCAAGCTGCACAGGGATCCCCATAGGCATCTGATGATGTTAGTGGAGCTAAGTGAGAATTTTCACTACCAGAATGAGTCAGATAAATATGTCAAGCTGGCCTTATTTCCATTCTCACTGATTGGTGAAGCCAAGGAGTGGATACAAGATGAGCCAGCAGATTCTATCACCATATAGTAGGCTCTTTCCAATAAATTCATCAACAGATTTTTCTCTTCAACAAGAACGAAGGAGTTGAGAGGGAAGATCTTTGGGTTTGTGCAGAAAGATGGTGAGACCTTAGCTCAAGAATGGGTGATAACGTCCAAGTTCACTCCTCATAAAGAGAGAGTATAAACGGTCGTTGGCAAAAAAATATATATTAGACAAGTGTTAGGATCGAATCCCACAAAGAATAGTACTTAGATGGCACGAAAGTTGTCTATCAAGTCAAACAAAGAAACATCATTGTATTTAAAACAAACAAATAAAAATCTAGGGGTTCAAAAGGTTGCTATTAAAATGTAAAAACTACTATTGATCAATCAACTAGATAACCAACTTGAATTAACAAAAGTGAGCAAGAGCTAGGGGTATGCTTTTGAAGAGGGTGCCAATTGGATTGGAATTGAGTAGACAATCGAATTATTACTCATGAATATAAATAGCCATGGACGAGGTAGCACCCAATGTTTCTCAACCACGAGGGTGCCTTTTACCTCGGATTTTCTCAAACCCCAAGGTCCCAATCAATATATCCAATAAGACGGGTTAAATTCGAGCTATTTCTAGCCTCAAATATCTCATGGGTGAATAATTATGGGTATTAGCTGTCTCTAGTCTATCCCCACACAATCAACACCCAATTACCCACCATTGCTTTCTTACCCGTACTCAATTTCTCTTTTTCAAGCAAAAATAGAGTAAGTAAACATCACCCACATTTGCAACTATGAGTAATTTAATTATAAATTGGGATAAAACAACATATTTATATTAGATGAGTAACTCTAATATTAATATAGCAACACCCAATCTCATTTAACCCCAATTCATGCACACACCCCTAGCAAAGAGATTTAGCTACTCGTTGATGAATAATAAAACAATAAATCAAAAATTAAAATCATAGCATTCATCATCAAGAGTAAAATTTAAGCTCACAAATGTCTCCAATGGAGGTTGTTTACCTTGAAGAAGAAGAAGGAAAAAGCTATGTAATATTCTATCTCTCTCTAACGTTTTACTCTCTACAAATTTGGAAGGCATGTTATGGTACTTTTTAAAAGAATATACAAAAATATGTCAAAATGCTCCTAAATTTTTGTGTTGGAAGATCTTTCCCTTCCAGAAAGCGGGGTCACTATGAGTCACCAGCATTCTGTTAGTGCCCATCCGCAGAATGTTGTTGCGTCGCAGGTGTTATGGCAGTGAGTCTGGGTCCAACCGATGCTAGCACCAGTGGTTCACAGGTGCTGATCCACGTCCCACCAGTGCTCATTCCACTCTAGTCCAGTAACTTCTGCGTTCCAGCCGGCATTTTGCCAGCTCCATGCGGTGGAGCGCCGGTCTCGTTCGATCAAGCTTCAGTCCTCTTCTTAAATTTCATGTTTTTTCCCAAGTTCTTTCTTTCTCTCCTTAAATTAACTACCTATAAAACTAAAGATAAATAGCATAAAATCCTCTTAAATAATTTGAAAACTAAGCAAAAGCTCATATTTAAAAGCCCAATGAGTTGGTAAATTATCAACTCATCAAACCCCCAAACTTGAAGTATTTCTTGTCCTCAAGTAATGCAATTCTTTACATTTGAACTTAGAAATAAGAATGTCATATGATATTATGCACCCAGGACCACTATGACCTAGATAATCCAAAGATTTCTCACCAACACAAAGGAAAAGAGAGGACTCAACCCTTTATGCAAATGCTTCAAGAGATAACTATAATCAATTTGGCATGATTCACATTTGATTTATTCATTCAAAATAAGGGGCCTTGATGTTCACAACAAGCTTATATAGCATCTCAAGCCATTAAAAATTCACTTCAAAGTTTTCCTTCAAGCTCACCACAATCTTGTCTCAATCATATCTTTTGGCATTTCCAAGCATGTCCCCCAAGAAGGCGATGCTACTCACAACAAGAGAGAATCTCATTTAGTTATCAAGCAATTCACACTCAAGGGATTATAGAATGAAACAATTATGCTCACTCTCACAAAGAAATTCTCATGCACATAACTTGACCCATAGGCTTTCCTTTCGTATAACTTGCCACTAATGTAGAGTTTCTACACTTAAAATCAATTAGAACTTGGAGGTCATGATGTAGGCTAGGGGTAAAGGTAGGATGACTTTTATGTTCTAGTGACTAGAACCTCTCTAATGCCCTTTTGTGAATCTTATCACATGCTCCATTTTCCTCTTAAATTACCCTCTCCTTATCTCTCATTGACATCATATCCACTTTTGAAACAAGAGCCCTCTTATCTCTCCTTAGTAACCACTTTTCATCTTATTTGAGCAAGAGGCAGCACCTTTTTACAGTTCAATTCTTTTCACTCAAGCAATTCATTCATTCTTTTCATGATGTAGTGCTACCTCTCATTGAAGTTCTCATTATTTTTCCTATTTTCCTTCTTGCAAACCCCAAACTTAGGCTTTTGCCTCCTCTTTCCCTTTTCTATTCCAACAACTTTGGGACTTTGAGCATCATTTTTGCATTTTTCTCACAATTAGCACTAGGGAGGATAGGTGCTAAAGAGGAATTACACAAGGGATATTGGGCTTGTAATGTAGTTTCCAAGAAAAAACCTTAAAGGCTCAACATTGGATAACAAGGATTCATGTTCAAGGAGTTCATATAGGTAAAGTTTCTATCCAAAAGAAATCCTAAAATCATCTTTCAAGTGCAACCACATCTAGGATTTTGCCTTGAGTCACACTTAGGGCAAGTTCTAGACAATCATTCATGCAAAAGAATTAAACTATAACCTTTCCCACAAAGCATCACCCTCCAAGGGTTTCATACTATTTTCATTACTATATCAAGAAGCCAAACAAAGAATTTGCAATTCATGAAAAAAGTGTACTCAACTTCTAAAATTCAAATGCCCCTTCCTTTTAAAAATTCATTTTTTTCAACCGTCATTCCATTTAAGAAAATTTTTCTAGTGGTGCCTCTTAGAAGCCATTGCAATCATTGATTGAAAAGAACTTAAACTCAGCATTTTCCCTCAAGAAAGTCGTCTCTTAATCTATCATTGAAAAATACCAGTCGGTTCGACAACAAAAGAAAGAAAAGAAAATAAAATTGCTCCTTGAGAAAGAACCATGGTATAAAGAAAATCCATACAAGTTTATTCACTAACTACGATAAATAAAAGGCGATAAGTGAAATTTCGGTCTACAACATTTTGAAATTTAAAATGACCCATCATTGACACTAACAATTTAAGACCAATTTTTCATTCATTAATTTTTTTTTCTTTCTTCATGAGCCCGACAAAGGCTCAACAACCAACCGCATCACAAAAAATCTTTTCAAATCAGCCCGACAAGGGCAAAAAACAAACAATAATTTAAAAATTACCAACCCCATAAAATCAGAAATTTTTCCTGACACGGGCAACAAGAATACAAAAACCAAGCCCGACAAGGGCACCAAAATTCAATAATAATAACCACAAGAAATATACACTCATCCCACCCCTAACTAAAAATAATACATTGTCTCCAATGTATGCGCGCAAAGCAAGTGAGGGTAAGAACTCCCTCATATGGTCAATCATCATCATCATCATCCTCGGCTGCAGCATCCTTATCATGACCATCATCTCTCAAATCCTCCTTATCATCACCTAAGCCCTCGAACAAGTCGTTTATGGGGCCTCAGGCTTTAGACGGAGCATCAATAGTTACGTCAAGAGCGCTCATGTCAGGAACCTCCATTGGTGCCCGACCTCACTTCAAGTTGGAGAGATGTGAAAACCTACAACATCCGCTAGAGAGCACAACTTGCTCAAGCTATCATACACAGACTTCATCTCCTTTTACAGTCTTGGCATTCAGAGAAAGGAGACTTTTAGCCAATTTTTGGAGTTGGCTCTCGTGGGAATGTGTCATCTTTGCAAGCTTGTGGAGGCCACTTGGGCGAGAAGATGTGGGAAGGGGTGAGGATCCTCTAACAGGTGCTTCACCGGAAGTATGGCCTAATGCCTCAGGATGTGGCATGTTGAGATCGAAGGCAATGGGAGTGTCCTCTCTACCATGGAAAATGGACTTCTCAGAGACCACAAAGGCTTGCATCCTCTTTCGCTTGCTCTGGGGGGGCCTCTACATCCCTCTTCCTGTCAATAGTGATCACACCGGTATCAAAGCCGGGGGATTCATCCGGAAGCAGTGGCACTCATGTTCTAAAGCAAAGCTATGATATGAGCATGGCATAGGGAATTGAAGTTCTAGCTTGCCTTGCCTTCATTTTCATTTGCTTTGCCACTATTTCCCCAAAGTTTATGGGTAACCCAGTCATAACACAAGCAATGAGAATAGCCTCATCCAAATTGACCCGTTGATCATTTTTCGAGGGCATGATGTGGACGAAAAGAAAATCAAGCCACAACTTGGCCGCAAACTTCAAATCCTACTTGGAGATCTCCCCCCCCCCCATGGATTCCCAGAATGGATGGCCACTAGCAATGATTGGAGCTATTTGGCTTAATTGATTCTCCTTGTTGGCAACTCTTTCATAGTTCTCGATTTTGGGGTCAATCTTATCAGCCCAAAATAATGCATTGATGGCAGCTGGGGTGATATTTACCTCCAAACCCCTGATCCGGACTAAAGGTAGGCATGGAAATTCATCAACTTCCCCTCTGTGCTTCATGGCCTCCTTCCATGCCTGGTATTAATCATAGAACTCAGGCACCAAGTTGATGTAATACTCTGGCATCAGCTGAGTAAAAACATGCCATTGGAGATGGTCGAATTGAGAAATAAGAATGGGGAAGTCGCCCCTCAGCTCCACCAAATCAAACCTCTTCTCAACTTTGATAGAGCGCCCTTCACAAATAGCATAGTGGCCCTTCATGTCGGGCTCACAAAATATGATGCCTTTTCTTGTGTTGGTGGGGGATGAGGTTGCTTTAGCTTTCCCTTTTCCCTTGCTTTTGGATGTAGCCAGAGCTTTTCCTTTGCTAGATTGTTTGGATGAAGTCATGATTTGTAAAGCCATATTAGTACCACACAAATAATACTTCTTTTTATATTTTTGTGTGTGTATATATACATATTTAAGAAAAAGAAGAATTAACATCTATTCTAAACTTAAGAAAGAAATTATAAAGATTGGATGTCAACCAAATTGAAGGGTCAAAATTTCATCACTGGCAATACCGATGAAGCGCCGACGAAATGCAGGTATAGAAACGCGAGGCGTCGATGAGCCGCAGGTGCTATAAAAAAGATTAGATACACGAAACTCATCCGATGCCAACTGGTGTTTCACCAGTATTGACCCACGAAGGGCTAATGAAACACGGGTTCAGATAGTGGCCTTAAGCGTTTTACCACGACTTACGCTTCAACCGGCATTTCATCGGGCCTGACCAGCGATTCTTCAGTGAGCGTCGTTCAGTGAATTTCACCCCCAAACTCAATTAAATAGAATTTCATCACATTCATGACTCACTCACTCATTTCACATTATGATTTTATTCTCTCAAACAACACAACAAAAAAAAGAATGACTGTTTACCCTTAAGAATGATGTCACACTTTCTATCATTTGAAAAATCATGCATTCTAAGCACATGGGGCTACTCAAACTTTACCCCCAACTAATATATCAAACACACCATCAATGAAGCATTTTACCATAGAAAATACCCACATCAATATTCAGTATTTTATCACCACCCCCAACATACTCACAAACTGAGAAATATTAAATCAATGAAAATCCACACAAAATGGGTAATGAGAAACAAGAGTATCGAAAAATATCAGATGCAACATGATTCACAATCATAATCAATCAGCAATATTTAAGCGATGGAAGAGTTTATGGACACATACCCATGTTAGAATTTGAACCAAAGTGCAAAAGTTAATGTTTGAAGCTTGCCCAACAATAGGTATGCAAAGAGGGGGAAAAATTTTCTAAGAGATATTTTGAGTGAGTAGAAGTGAGAATAAGAGAATAAAGATGGGGTTTATATAGTTTGAAGAGGAGGAATGTGATAGGGTGGTGGAAAGGTAGATGTTAATGGAGGGAAGGTGGGAAGGTGAAAAGGATGTGGTTAGGTGAAAAGTTGGACAGAGAGAATATTGAAAAGGTAACAATGGGTTTTGACCGGTGCTTTTTTAAATATTCTGAGTTTGGTTGGTTAACGGGTCGGTTAATCTTCCAAAAATAAACTTTCTTACCTTCACTGATGCTAGACCTATGTGGGTACTGACGTTTCATCGATTCAAACGCTGGTGACCTGCCCATTTGCCTAGTTCACTATGTTCAGGCAGCGCTTCGCCAGCTTTTCGCGGGTTTCAACCTGCATTTCACTGGTGAGTTGCAGCTCATCCTTAAATTTCTAGAGTTTCTCCAAGTACATTGGTTCACACCTACACCAGGCCGGCAGCCTGCGGAATGCTACTGGTGTTTCGCCAGTCCAACACTGGCTTCCCCTCTTTCGTACCATTTTCTTCTTCTCTCTTGTGGTAAGGTGGTGTTTCTCCAGTGTGGCGCAGTGGCTTCCTTATTTTTTCTTTTCCTTGTTTTGTTCATCCAATCTACCTACAAAACCAAAAACAACAAAAACATCAAAGTGGTCAAAGTAAGAGCACTTGGGTTACCTCTCAAGAAGTGCCTTATTTAATGTCGTGGCACGATGGATACCAACCCACTTTTCAATACTCCGGAGGATCATCCTCCGAATCAACCTCTTCAATACAACCTTCGTCTTGTATTGCTGAATAATTCAAAACCCCTATCACCTTGCATTCATTTGGGGGCTCAGGGGTTTGACAAACTTTAAAGGTGACTTCCTCACCTCCCACATGAAATTTCAGCTCACCAAGCTCCACATCTACCAAAGCTCTGCCCGTGGCCAGCAATGGTCTCCCCAAGATGATAGGTACTTCAACATCCATATCACAATCAAGAACAATATAAGGATGAACTTGTCTACCTAAACCAAAATGTCCTCCTATATGCCCACTAATTTATTTATAGATCGATCATCCATCACCAGCCTCATTGAGGTGGGCTTGGGACTCCCCAACCCCAACTTCTAGAAAATAATAAGAGGCATCAAGTTTATGCTTAGCCCAAGATCACATAAGGCCTCTCTGAACACACACAGCCCAATGGTGCAGGGGATAGTGAAGGCTCCCAAGTTTTCTCTTTTGGGAGCGAGGTTGCTTGCCATCATGGCACTGCAATGATGTGTCACCTCCCCTACACCAGCATCTACAATCCTCTTTTTCTTCAATTAATCTTTTATAAACTTC
Organism: Datura stramonium; assembly: GCA_018107945.1. Taxonomy (NCBI): domain Eukaryota; kingdom Viridiplantae; phylum Streptophyta; class Magnoliopsida; order Solanales; family Solanaceae; genus Datura; species Datura stramonium. Next base: position 16,688 of record JACEIK010007371.1, on the reverse strand, counting down.
GCATAATTTGGCATTTGAAGTAAAGAATCCACTAAAGGTATATTGATGGACAATTTACTAAACATCTCAATTAATTTTTGGAATTGATTATCTTCCTTTTTATTGGCTAACCTTTGGGGATACGTAGGAGGAATGCTAGGCTCTTGGCCTATGTTGGGTATAGCTTCTTTGATCATTTCCTCCTCAACTTCCTTCTAGGGGTCAACATCAACTCCCCTATTATTAAGTGCATCGATATCATCAACAACATTTGGTGCTCTTGGCACCTCATCATCCACATCATCTATTGGTTTTGGTTCAGCAACATTTTTGGGCTTCGTACCCACATCTTCCAACACTTTTCCACTTCTAGTCACAATTGTCATACAATCGCCATCCTTCTTCGGGTTAGGTACGGTGTCACTAGGAAGTGTCCCCTTCATTCGGGGATTCATTTGGGGAAAAAATGATTCATTTGCACTTCCAAGTGCTTAATCAACGCCTAGTAGGGGTTCACTATTTGGGTAAGGTTCAACACATGCCCTTTCAATTCCTTGACTCCACTATCGGTGGATTCCACTCTCTTGGGTACTCGAGCCAGCATCTCTTCAATCTTGGAGCTTCCCACATCGCTCACAGTAGGTTATATTTGGGGATTGCCAGCCTTTGGAGGGAAACATATGGGTTTGAGCTACGATGATAACATTCCCTATTACAATTTTGATTACCCCATCTTTCATTATGATCAACCCAACCCTGATTGTCTCGGATCCTCCAATCTTGATTCTCCTCCCTTGGTCACCAAGATCCTTTATTGGCACCTTGGTACCCTGTGCGAGAACCCCCCCATCTGATTTTCCATGAGTTGGCACTCCTCTTCATATCTAGGTGGCAAGGCCTCTCCTTCATATGGCATTGGACCTTGAGTCCCTATGGCATTAATGCTCTTAGATCCGCTCCCCATAACATGCTTCGTCATCAACTCAAGGTGGGTCATCATTTTTGCCAGTCTCATCTTGCTCCTCATCCCTTTTTCTCATCTTGGCGGTCACAAAACTTGAACGTGCACCATTTGGAGGTACTTCAGTTTCCCTCATATGCCAAGCCCTATTTGTTTTAGTCATCTGATCCAACAAATCTCTAGTTATTCCATAGGGCTGGTCCATAAGGGATCCACCCGCCAAGTTTTTTTCCAAGGACATGTTAATGGAGTCCAAAGAACAATAAAAACTTTAAAGGAACATTCCATCCAGAAGCCCGTGGTTGGGAAAAAGAGCCACTCTCTTCTTGAACCTCAACCAAGCCTCATGTAAAGGTTCACCCGGTTTTTTCCTAAAATTGGTGATATAATCTCTTAGCTGCAACATCCTCAAAGGAGGAAAAAACCTGTCCAAGAAGGCTTCGATTAATTCTTGCCATGAAGTCATACATCCTAGAGGGAGCTCCTCAAGCAACATGGTCGCTTCCCAGTCAAGGAGAATGGAAAGAGCCTCAATTTGATGGACTCTTGTCTTATATTTTTGATGTTAAATGGTTGGAAAATCTCAAGAAAACTTTGAAGATGTCAATTTGCATCTTCATTTGGCTGACCACCAAAGAGTCCTTTCTTCTGTAGCAGGTGTAGCATTGTACTAGTCATATGGAACACTTCATTCCCAACCATGGGCGATAGGCGAATGCCACCTGCTATGTCTGGCATCATAGGGTCATCATCTTCGTGGTCCATATGACCGTCCACAGAACCTTCTTGAGATTGTTGGCCAATATCAGTCATCCTATAAAAGTACACAAAAACAACAATAATTGTAAAAATAAAACACAAGATGCTAAATTAATTTAACTTGACAATCACCTAGTGTCTATCTAGCACCATTCTCCAACAACAACACCATTTTTTATAACATCCATATTCACTCCTTGTAAAGAGAGAGTGTAAACGGTCATTGGCAAAACCAATATACCTGACGAATGTCGGGGTCGAATCCTACAGGGAATAGTACTTAGATGGCATGAAAGTTGTCTATCAAGTCAAACTAAGAAACATCATTGTATTTAAAACGAAAAAAATAAAAATTTGGGGGTTCAAAAGGTTGCTATTAAAATGTAAAAACTACTATTGATTAATCAATAAGATAACCAACTTGAATTAACAAAAGTGAGCAAGATCTAGGGGTATACTTTTGTATAGGGTGTCAATTGGATTGGAATTGACTAGACAATTGAATTATTACTCATAAATATAAATAGTCATGGATGAGGTGGCACCTGAGATTTCTCAACCACGAGGGTGCCTTTTACCTCGAGATTTCTCAAACCCCAAGGTCCCAAACAATATAGCCAATAAGACTTGGATCAGATTTGCACTATTTCTAGCCTCAAATATCTAATGGGTGAATAATTATGGGTATTAGCTATATCTAACCTAACCCCACACAATCAACATTCAATTACCCATACTCAATTTCTCTTTCTGAAGTAAAAATAGATTAAGTAAACATCACCCACATTTGCAACTATGAGTAATTTAACTATAAATTGGGAGAAAACAATAGATTTATATTAAATGAGTAACTCTAAGATTAATCTAGCAACACCCAATCTAATTTAACCCCACTTCATGCACACACCCCTAGCAAAGAGATTTAGCTACTCATTGATAAGAAATACAACATTAAATCAACAATTAAAATCATGGCATTCATCATCAAGAGTTAAATTTAAGCTCATAAATGTCTTTAATAGAGGTTGTTTACCTTGAAGAAGAAGAAGAAGAAGAAGAAGGGAAAAGCTATGCAATATTCTATCTCTCTCTAACTTTTTACTCTCTATAAATTTGGAAGACATGTTATGGTACTTTCTAAAAGATTATACATAAATAGGTCAAAATGCTCTGAAATTTTCATGCTGGACGATCATGCCCTTCCTGCAGGTGGTGTCATTTGTGAGTCACTAGTGTTCTTTCGGTGCCCATCCGTGGAACCTCGCTGTGTCATAGGTGCTAAGGAAGTGAACCTGTGTCCAACCGGTGCTGGCACCAGTGGTTCACAGGTGCTGATCTGCGCTCTTCCGACGCTCATTCCAACCTAGTCCAGTAACTTCTGCATTCCAGCGGGTGGAGTGTCAGTCCCATCCGGTCAAACATCTTAAATTCCATGCTTTTGCCCAAGTTCTTGCTTACTCTTCTTAAATTAAATACCTACAAATATAAAGAGAAAGATCGTAAAATCCTATTAAATGATTTGAAAACAAGCAAAAGCTCATGTTTAAAATACTAGTGAGTTGATAAATTTCCAACTCATCAGCGGGAACATTACAAGGGCTATTTGAGAGATTGTCTACACCACATGCAGCCTAAGGAGATAATTTGGAAATATTTTATAGAGGGTCTGAAGCCTGAGTCAAAGATCCTACTTGATGTTACCGCATAGGGGCGGATTTTATCCAAAAGCTATGATGAAATTGAGGCTCTCTTGAACCTCATGCCAGTGGGAAGTTAGGATTATCAGGACTCAGGCAGAGGATTCACTGCAGCTATGGTCTCAACGAAGCTTGAAGTAGATGGTGTTACAGCAATCAGAGCAGACCTTATCCAATAGGTGAATGCAATTAGCAAACTTGTGACTATACCAACAGGAATCCAAGTACAATAGGTACATCAGGTGCAGGCTCCACCACTGTCATGTGAAGCATGTGGAGAAGGACATGCATATTCAGGTTGTATACTTAACACCTAATCTGTATATTTTGTGGGACAACAGAATAATGGTGGAAGTTTTGTAGGTAATGCCTATAATCAAGGGTATTGGAATGCAGCAAATCCCTCATGGGGAGGGAATCAGAATTTCTAGAGGCTCCAGAATACTTGTGAAGGCCTCAGGGCCAGCAGCTGAGCAGTTCTCTTGAGGAGATAATAAAGCAATGGATGGTGCAACAAACTCAGGTGGAGAATGTGATGCAAAAGTCCATCCATGAGCTTGAGAAGCAGATGGGGAAACTGGCGTTACAACAGAAGAAGAGACCAAAAGGGGCACTTCTGAGTAACACTGAGAAGAACCCCAAGAAAAATGTGAGCGCAAACTCCTTGCTAAGTAGTAAAAAGCTGGATGAGATGATCCCTAGTGAAAACAAGGTTGATGATGAGCAGATTGAGAAGTACAAGAGTAAGGTCAGGGAGCCAAGCAACTCATAACCAAAAGTTGTAATAGCTAGACCATCACCCCCATCCCCACAAAGGTTTCAAAAGAAGAAGGAGGATACAACATGCAAAAAGTTTCTTGACTTGTTGAAGCAGGTACACGTTCACATTCCATTTGTGGAGGTTTTGCAGGAAATTCCAAAATATTCTAAGTAGCTGAAGAACATTGTGGCCAACAACAGGCAGTTAACAAAGTTTGAAACTGTGGCTTGATGTGTTGTGAGTTTACAGCACTTTCGACACTTAAAACTAAGAAAATAGCAAGGACTTAGGTGTGTTTATATGGATATAAGGAACTTTTACTTTGATTTCAAGGAAAATTATAATACCCCAGAAGTGCGTAGGAGTAGATCCGGAAGTGAAAAGATGAAAACTACAGAAAATGGGGGAAAATATCTCAGGACGGGCCGAGGTACGACTCGTGGTGTCATACCATGGGTCATTGTAATAAGTCATGGTTAGGTTCAGGATGGGTGATAGTGTAAACCATGAGTGACATGATGACTTGTTGTAGGAAACAATGAGTCGTTGATAGCAGTCGTGGGAAGGAGCTGAGTTCATCAGGTGACTTACAACGGGCTTCCTAATGACCCTTTAGGAGAAACCACGAGTCGTTGGTTGTGGTCATTTTTGGAGGTTAAATTTTCCAGTGGGTTTGACGAAGAGAAACAACAACTCATTATTTGTAGTAACGAGTCGTGGTGTCACCCGTTAGGAGATGAGATGCCAAGGTTTAGGGGAAAACCACAGATGATGTAACAAGTCATTGTAACAAGTCATGGGGTTGAAAGGATGGGTCATCCTAACCATCCGTTGGTTGGTTCCAAATAACACTTTCAAGCAAAGGCATTTGATTTGAAAGTGACCTGGACGTGGCTCGCCGCAGTTACAATGACCCGTAGGATCCATCCGACCTCGTATTTCGTGACAGTTCATTAAGGGCATTTTTTACTTTTCATGATATAAAGCCCTAAACTACGTTGTTTCGTCTTGGAAAAGCTGGGTTTTTAAATAAATAATCCTTCCTAAACTATCATTCATGCATGCAAGGATTTTGATAGGTGTTCTAAGGGGAATTCTTAGCTTTTCACTTCAATTCTTCCAAATTCACTCTTGGGCTTCTAGGGAGAGTTAGAATTCGATAATCCTAGGTATTTAAGGTTCTCAATGGGTGGCTTCTTCCACACCCATGCTCCTACTCTATGATTTTACTTATAAATTGTCAAAAACTCATGAGGTTTTGTATTTGATTTATATAAAATTTAATTATTTAATTATGGGTCTTGTGATTTAAATCTTATCATAATATACTGATTTTGATAATTTTTTGTGGTTTAAATTGATTATAATATTGTTGATTTTAAATTTCTAAACAATTAAACTTGATTATGCATGCCCCATGATGAATCGTTTTATGATCCATTGATGTTGTTGATAAGCCCAGCATGAATTATAAATTTATTTATGAATTTATTATGCTATCTATTATGATCTTATAAAATTCAAGCTATATGCATGATCTACAAGTATGTATGAATTTTATCAATCATGAATTATGTTTTTGGCCAACCCACGGGCCTCAAGTCATGGTTAGTTCTTATATGTTCAAGCATGTTTACGATTATCATGATTTAACTAGCCCATGAACTCATTTATGTATTATTATGAGCACAATATATGTTCTGGGAGTAGTATCGAATATCGAGTAGGTTGCGGGTCTAGGTTCTGCCCCAGATCTCATAAACTACATGCCACTGTAGGTATGTTGGGACCTCCTTTGTGACTGTCCCTGACCCAATTGGCCCTTTTCATGGTGATATCACACTTTCATGGTCCTACCCTTGGCAAGGTATGAACACCCTCCCGACTAGGGCTACAAGTTAGGTTTCATGTGTGCTTATATGGGTATGTCAGTTAAGAGAATCTCCCACTGTTCCTCATGATTTATACAGGTTATGATTATGAATGTTGGCTCAAGTTATGCTATGTAAAGCTCTTCTATTATGATTATGACTATGTTTATGTTACGAATGTTTTAAAAACCTTGAGCCATGTGATATGTCATGATGATTTATGATACGATCATGCTGTCCTACTCTTATGATCAATTATGAATTTCATACATGTTTTAAATGTCTGTTTTACTTACCTTGCATACTCAGTACATTCCACGTACTGACTGCATACTTTCTACGCTGTATCATTTCATGATACAAGACCCGGTTCTCAGGCTCATCACCATTATTAGTCCATTTCAGAGTTAGCTATCAACCTTTTTGGTGAGTCCTCATATTCCGAGGAACATATGTTCAAACAGTGATGTTTCTTTTATTTTAGTTTTTTAGGGTTAGTTGGGGTTGTTTTCCCATCAACCCATCTTACATAATAGAGGCTTTCAAACCATATGTAGTACTCAGCTTATATGTATGTCTAGTACCTCCCGATTGTTATGCTATGATATGTTATCTTTATGTTTCCACTATGTCGCATGTTTAGTATTCCGCTTTAAGTGAAATAAAGTTAGATGAATGTTCATGCCATGGGTCGACTTTGAGTCTCTTGAAGCTCCTTGTCCCGTGTTACGATTTGGGTCAACATTCGGGTTGTGACAAACTTGGTATCAGAGCCATAGGTTTATGTGTCCTAGGAAGTCTGAAAGTCGTGTTAAGTAGAGTCTTTTTCATGGGTTTCAAGCGCTTCACACTTATGATGAAGAGGCTACTAGACGTCTAGGAAATGTTCCCTTCTTTCATGATCCATGTCGTGAGATGAACGTCCTTTACTTTTCTAATTCGTGCTATTCGTGTTTGCAGAATCATGCCTCCACATCAAGTAAATGCCAGGAGAAACGAAAATGGTAATGATCATGAGGGTGCCCATAATGGTGAGCATCAGCCAGCCCCACCCGTTCACGAGGAGCATGTACCAGAGCTAGACACCCACGCTGAGTTTAGGGAGGCGATTCAGATGTTGGCACAGGCCATGACAACTCAGGTTCACAATTAGACTATGGCACACTATCCGCAAAATGGGAATGTGGCAGCTGCTAGGGTGAGGGACTTCTTGAGGATGAGCCCTCCGGAGTTCACGGGGTCGAAGGTAGATGAGGACCTACATGACTTTATTGAGGAGATTTTGAAGATCACCCAGGTTATGGGGGTGAACAATGGGGAATGCGTTGATTTGACATCCTATAAGCTAAAGGGGGTAGCACATATATGGTTTAAACAATGAAGAGAAGCCAGGGCGGCGAGTGTGGGCCTGATAGGTTGGGATGAGTTTCACAGTGCGTTCATGGATCGGTTCTTCCCTCGAGAGATGAGGGAGATTAAGGCGAACGAGTTTGTTAATATGAAACAGGGTAATATGTTGGTCCAGGAATATGCATTGGAGTTCACTTGGCTATCTAAATATGCTCTAGAGTTAGTAGCGGATCAGCGGGCTCAGGTGAGCCGTTTTGTGCATGGATTAGCAGATTACTTTGACAAGGATTGTCGGATCGCCATGCTTTACCGGGACATTGACTTTCCTCGTATTGTATTGCATGCCCGGCAGATGGAGTCGGTCTATAGGAGGCAGAGGAGGCCAAGAGGGCCAGGATCGATAGTTATGGAGTCTCTCAGGCCAGGTCAGGGGGTGGACCACGTTAGCATTCTCAGTACAGGCCCATTGCTCCAGCTCCATCATCGGCCAGCACGCCATCGAGGTTTAGGGACAGGCTCGAGGGATCATAGTAGCGTACAGGTGGAGCGCACTTTCCCAACTTGTGCGAGATGCGGCAAGAATCATCCCGGGAGGTGCCTGGTCAGTGCGGATGCTTGTTTTGGGTGTGGCAAACCTAGATGCAGGATCAGAGAATGCCCTGCAGCCAGTTCTACCACTCCAACAACACAACCTCCTCATCAGGGTGCCTCCACTAGTTCAATATGCGGCGAGCGCCAAAACTGATTTTATGCCCTAGTACCCTGCTAGGAGTAGAAGGCGTCACCATATGTGGTAACGAGTATGTTGCAAGTCTTCCATATTGATGCTTATGCCTTGTTAGATCCAGGAGCTACTTTGTCTTTTGTGACCCCTTATATTGCTAGTAATTTTGGAGTTAGTCCTAAAATTTTGTCAGAACGGTTCTCCGTATCTACTCCAGTTGGTGAATCAGTGGTAGGTAAGCGGGTATATAGAGGTTGCCCCATCACAGTGTTGTATAAGGTTATCTCCGCAGATTTAGTAGAGCTGGCCATGACTGACTTTGATATCATCTTGGGTATGGATTGGTTGTTTGCGTGTTATGCTTCGATTAATTGTAGGACCCGTGTAGTGGAATTCTGATTTTTGGGTGAGCCAGTTTTGGAGTGGAAGGGTAATTTAGTTGTACCAGCCAGTCGGTTTATTTCATAGATGAAGGCCAGGAAAATGATCTCTAAGGGTTGCATGTACCACCTAGTTAGGGTCAAGGATGTGGAGTCTGATACCCCGACTATTCAGTCAGTTCTGGTGGTGTGTAAATATCTGAAAGTTTTCCTTGATGATTTGCCAGGTGTTCCTCTAAAGAGGGAAATTGCTTTTGGTGTTGATCTATTGCCCGATACACAGCCTATCTCCATTCCTCCCTACAGGATGGCTCCATCGAAGCTAAAAGAGTTAAAAGAACAACTGAAGGACTTGTTAGATAAGGATTTCATTAGTCCAAGCAAGTCTCCATGGGGTTCACCGGTTCTCTTTGTTTGAAAGAAGGATGGATCCCTTCGGATGTGTATTGATTACCAGCAACTGAATAAGGTCACTGTCAAGAACAGGTACCCTTTTCCCAGGATCGAAGATTTATTTGACCAGCTCCAGGGTGCGAGGTATTTCTAAAAGATAGATCTCAGGTCCGTATATCACCAGCTCAGATAGCGGGAGTATGATATCCCAAAGATAGCCTTTAGAACTGGTATGGCCATTATGAGTTTGTAGTTATGTCATTTAGGCTAACCAATGCTCCTACCGCTTTTATGGACCTGATGAATAGGGTGTTCAAGCAATATCTAGACATGTTTGTGATCGTGTTCATCGATGACATTCTTATATACTCCCGAAGCGAAGAGGAGCATGCCGCTCATCTGAGGATAGTGTTGTAGACTCTCAAGGATCGTCGGTTGTATGCAAAGTTTAGCAAGTGTGAATTTTGGCTAGACTCGGTGGCATTTATGGGTCACATGGTATCAAGTAAGGGCATAAAGGTAGACTCACAGAAAATCAAAGCAGTGAAGAATTGGCCCAGACTAGTGAATCGTTATGAAATTTGGAGATTATTGGGCTTAGCAGGCTACTACCAGAGATTTGTTGAGGGCTTCTCATCAACTGCATCCCTATTGACCAGGTTGACTCAGAAAAAGATAAAGTTCTAATGGCCGGAGGCTTTTGAGAAAAGCTTCCAGGAATTGAAGACCCGACTCACTTCAGCACTGGTGTTGACTTTACCTAAGGGTGCTGATGGATTTGTTATATATTGTGATGCTTCGGACTGGGATGTGTGTTGATGTAGCATGGGAAAGTGATAGCATATGCCTCCCGACAATTAATAGTTCATGAAAAGAATTACCCGACCCATGACCTTGAGTTGGTCGTTGTGGTGTTTGCATTGAAGATATGGTGACATTACTTGTATTGGGTCCACGTGGACGTGTTCACAGATCACAAGAGCTTGTAATATGTGTTCACGCACAAAGATCTCAATCTTCGGCAAAGGAGGTGGTTGGAGTTACTAAAGGACTACGATATGAGTGTTCTTTACCACCCAGGCAAGGCTAATATGGTTGCAGATGTACTTAGTAGGCTCTCTATGGAGAGTGTGTCCCTTGTGGAGGAGGGAAATAAGGAGTTGGTGAAAGATGTCCACCGACTTGCAAGGTTGGGAGTTAGATTGATCAGCTCGACCGATAGGGGCGTTGTTGTGCAGGATGGGTCAGAATCGTCCTTGGTGATTGATGTCAAATCTAAGCAAGATGAGGATCCAATCTTGAAGAAACAGAAGGAGGTGGTGCGGAGTCAAAAGGTAGAGATTTTCTCCCAAGGAGATATGGTGTTTTACGATACCAGGGTCGTCTATGTGTCCCAGATGTTGACAATTTGAGAGCTCGGATATTGCATGAGGTACATGGTAACAGATATTCTATCCATCCGGGATCCATGAAGATATATCGGGACTTGCGAGAAATCTACTGGTGGGATAGTATGAAGAAGGATATTGTAGAGTTCGTAGCCAAATGTCCAAACTATCAGCAAATGAAGGTCGAGCATCAAAGACTGGGAGGTGTACTTCAGGATATTAGCATCCCCACTTGGAAGTGGGAAGAGATTAATATGGATTTCATTACAGTCCTACCTCGTACTCGACGACACTATGATTCCATTTGGGTGGTGGTAGACAGGTTAACTAAGGCTACACATTTCCTACCGGTCAAGACCATGGATACAGTGGATGATTATGCCAAATTGTATATTTAGGAGTTGGTTCAACTTCATGGAGTACCCTTGTATATTATTTCAGACCTAGGTACTCAGTTTGCCTCCCAGTTCTATCGGTCTTTTCAGAAGGGACTTGGGACTCAAGTCAAGCTCAGCACAGCCTTTCATCCGCAAATGGATGGCCAAGACGAACGAACAATCCAGACCCTTGAGGACATGTTGAGGGCATGTGTTATGGATTTTAAAGGTAGTTGGGATGATTATTTTTCCCTTGATTGAATTTTCTTATAATAACAATTATCACTCTAGTATCCAGATTGTACCGTTCGAGGCTCTTTACAGGCGAAGGTGTAGATCGCCCATCGGATGATTTGAGGTTGGTGAGGAAGCCATGATAGGACCTGATTCGGTTCATGAGGCCATGGTAAAGGTTCAATTAATAAGGGATCGGTTGAAAACCGCTCAGAGTCATCAGAAATCGTATGCTGATGTGAGGAGAAGGGATCTAGAGTTTGATATGGACGACTGGGTATTTCTTAAGGTATCTCCCATGAAGGGAGTCATGCGGTTTGGAAAGAAAGGGAAACTCAGTCCCCGATATGTTTGCCCCTAACGAGTGGTGAGAAGAGTTGGTAAGGTAGCATATGAGCTGGATTTTCCATCAAAGTATCTTCAGTACATCACGTGTTTCATGTGTCGCTTTTAAAGAAGTGTTTGAGAGATCCATCTTTAGTGGTTCCGGTTGACAGTATTGGTGAAAGAGACGGCCTCAGCTATGAAGAAGTTCCGCTGGAAATATTAGATCGTCAAGTCTGTAAGTTAAGGAGAAAGTCAGTAGCCTCAATTAAGGTTTTATGGAGAAACCAGCATGCTGAGGGAGCTATGTAGGAAGCCTAAGCAGATATAATGGCTAAATACCCACATTTATTCTCTACCGGCTTAGTTCTGACATAAGGTATCAGTTTTACTCTATGATTATATCTAGTTTTCATGTTCAGTTCATGTGTGCAAGTTTCTTTTATGTGTATGAATGTGTATGTAAAGCATGAGATCAGTTCGGTTATGTGTTATGAATCGGAGATAGTCATTCCGTAAAAATTTTGGTTAAAATGATCAGTATTCAACTATGATAATTAAATGTCTTTGATTTCTACTTGTTTCTAACATTTGAGGACGAATGTTCCCAAGGGGGAGATATTATAATACCCCGGAGTGTGTAGGAGTAGATCCGAAAGTGAAAAGTTGAAAACTACAGAAAATGGGGGAAAATATCTCAGGACGGGCCGAGGTACGACTCGTGGTGTCAAACCATGCGTCGTTGTAACAAGTCGTTGTTAGGTTCAGGCTGGGTGACAGTGTAAACCACGGGTGACATGACGACTTAGGTTCATTAAGGGTATTTTTTACTTTTTCACGATATAAGGCCCTAAACTACATTATTTTGGCTTGGGAAAGCTGATTTTTTAAGAAAATAATCCTTCCTAAACTCTTATTCATGCATGCAAGGATTTTGATAGGTGTTCTAAGGGGGATTCTAAGCTTTTCACTTCTATTCTTCCAAATTCACTCTTGGGCTTCTAAGGAGAGTTAGAATTCGATAATCCCAGGTATGTAAGGTCATCAATGGGTGGATCTTTCCATACCCATGCTCCTACTTTATGATTTTACTTATACATTATCAAAAACTCATGGGGTTTTGTATTTGATTTGTATAAAATTTAATGATTTAATTATGAGTCTTGTGATTTTTGAAATCTTATCATAATTTACTGATTTTGATCATCTTTTAAGGTTTAAATTGATTATAATATTTTTTATTTTGAATATCTAAACAATTAAGCATGATTATGCATGCCCCATGATGAATCGATTTATGATCCATTGATCCATTGATGTTGTTGATAAGCCCAACATGAATTATGAATTTATTTATGAATTTATTATGTTATCTATTATGATCTTATGAAATTCAATCTATATGCATGATTTACAAGTATGTATGAATTTTATCAATCATGAATTATGTTTTTGGCCAACCCACGGGCCTCAAGTCATGGCTAGTTCTTATATGTTCAAGCATGTTTACGATTATCATGATTTAACTAGCCTATGAACTCATTTATGTATTATTATGAGCACAATATATGTTCTGGGAGTAGTATCGAATACCGAGTAGGTTGCGGGTCTAGGTTCTGCCCCAAATCTCATAAACTACATGCCACCGTAGGTATGTTGGGACCTCCTTTGTGACTGTCCCTAGCCCAATTTGCCCTTTTCATGGTGATATCACACTTTCATGGTCCTACCCTTGGCAAGGTACGAACACCCTCCCCACTAGGGCTACAAGTCGGGCTTCATGTGTGCTTATATGGGGTATGTTAGTTAAGATAATCTCCCACTGTTCCTCATGATTTGTGCAGGTTATGATTATGTATGTTGGCTCAAGTTATGTTAAGTAAAGCTCTTCTATTATGATTATGACTATGTTTATGTTACGAATGTTTTAAAAACCTTGATCTATGTGATATGTCATGATGATTTACGATACGAGCATGATGTTATACTCTTATGATCATTTATGAATTTCATACATGTTTTAAATGTACGTTTTACTTACCTTGCATACTCAGTACATTTCACGTACTGACCGCATACTTTCTATATTGTATTATTTTATGATACAGGACCCAGTTTTCAGGCTCATCTCCATTATTAGTCCATTTCAAAGTTAGCTATCAGCCCTTTTGGTGAGTCCTCATGTTCCAAGGACCATATGTTCAAACAATGATGTTTTTTTGTTTTAGTTTTTCCAGGTTAGTTGGGGTTGTTATCCCATCAACCCATCTTACATGATAGAGGCTTTTAAACCATATGTAGTACTCAACGTACAACTCTCAGTACGATTCGTACTAGTATGGTACGAGCCATAACTGGAGTGGTGGAATACTTTAGAGAATTTGCACAAAGAAACCTCTTGGTAAAGGTGAAACCCATGAGTTGTAGAACTTACATATGACCTGTATCGTGAGCCGTGATGAGCTCTAGTGAATATTCATTACTTGGTGGAATTTCAGATACTTCAGACAGTACGAATCATGGCAAGAAGGTATGAGTCGTACCACAACACTCTTGCAACATTCCAGAAGATGTCAGGGTTCCCAGGACCAACCCACAGATGCATTGTATGACTCGTATAAGAAGGTACGAGTNATACCATCTCCCAACACATAGCCAATGTTTTAACAAGCCAAGGACGTACGAGAGGCAATTATGACCCTTACAATCCTGCTACGGGTCATATGACATGTCGTGGCACAGGCGGTCCAGTTATGGAAAATCTCACTGTTAGCTTAGGAATAGGTTTCTGATATCTGTATAAATACCTTTTATGTTTTATTTTCATTAGGAATCAATAGAGAATCAAGAGAGAACATAGAATTGAGTAGTTTACGTCTGATTAACACTTCTTAGGAGCAATTCTTGATTTCTTTATCAATTGTTCTTGAGATTATTCTTGCATATTCAAAGAAGTTTTTCTCTCATCTATTGTTGTAAGTATTTAATTATGTGTTTATCTATGAATTAATATCACAATATTACAACCATGAGAGGCTAGGGTTGCACAAAATTTATTCAAAACCAATGAAAAATGCTTGTATTGTATTCTCTTCATGCTTTAACGTTTCTTAACGATGTACAATGTTAGGACTCTCCCGAATACTTTACTTGCTTGAACCTAGAGAGGTAGTGATTAAGAAAAGAGAATTACAACAAATCCTTGATCTTGATGATCATTGTATTAACTTGAGCTGTGGTCGTAGGAGATTTAAATTTAGAACATACTGATAACGGTTAGCTTGAAATCACTCATGAGACCTGACCCAGTGATTGAGTATAGTCATCCAATAGGGACAAACCAGTCGTTTTGATGAACCCTAGTTATCAGTTCTACAAGTAAGCATTAGGATTGATAACATGTGTATACCAGAAGTAGTTATGAATCCATGGGGAACACATACCGTAGTTATTTTCAAATCCTGATTTAAATCATAGTTATAATACAACCTGAATAGCCTTACAACCTGCTATATAACTAATAATATGAAATGCAAATAAGAACCTCACCTAGCCCCCATATGCCCGAAAGGTACAAACAACACTGAATAACCCGCCCTAGGCCCCCATAAGCCCTGGCGAGCACACTTCAATCTATATACCCCTAAAAAGGTCAAAGTAAGTCAACAGGTACCTATAGCCAACCTACCTGTCCCCTGGGTCTGCAACTAAACCTGCTCGGCTCCTATAGCTTTGTTTGAGTCTGGTGGATTCCTATAACTGCACCCTGGCCACCAGGCCCGACGAGGGTCAGTGATGCCAATACGGCATAAAAATAATAGTACAACCATGGAATGGACTATAATATGGCCCTTGGGCCTCAGCATAGTCCCTTGGGACAACATATAGCTCCTTGGAGCAGTTCGTATAGCCCCATAGGCAACGACAGCTAGTAACCCTAAGGTTGGACAATGAAAGGCTATATAGGGAAAGGTTAGTCCCAATCTAAACAGAAAACGATAATTTCAGACAAATAATAGCAGCTAACTGCAACAATCATGCTTTTGGCTTTCTTACAAGGATCTAGGTCGTATCACAATACGACAGGAATAACTTGTTGTAGGAATTCTCCTTAACATACCTCAAATGCTGATTTCTGATTTAACTGGCAAGTTTTAACTTGCAATCGGTGGTTCTTTCCAACTGTAACCTTTATGTTGAGAGAATAGGACTAATTTCAATATTAAATTCGGAAAATAGTGATAACTTTCGATAATAATGTCAACTATAATTCAACTTCAAATAGCTCGGCTGAAAACCTATAATTTCCTGAGGGTTCAGAAGAAAGAAATGCTTACCTAATGCCTGTGGCTGTTTAGGATTCAATTTAGAGCAATTCTGAAAACTTTTACTTGGCAGACTTCTGGTATGCTGAGCAAATTTTTGAGAAATAACTCCATAGTAAAGCTTCCCGTAGGACTAGAACTCGTTAATCGAAGTTAATTTGCGATTGGACGGCATTTGGTAGGATAATTGGATGAAAATTTGGTGAAAGTTGCGCGTTCTCT